>JAOXYL010000051.1:5977222-5989699 GCA_028564955.1 Terapon puta | reverse complement strand
CTCCCTCCCCCTCCTGGGATTCCTCACTCCAAAGGGAGGTGCATCAGACTGAAGCCTATTATCAGTGCTCACAGATTTATTCCCACAGGAGGCACTCAGAGCTGCGTACCTGCCAGTCCAGCCAGACTCAGTCGTTCAGTCAGCATGGGGTGACTGAGACAGCAGCATCTGGCTCCCACAGAGACAGATACACCCTGTCCCCCCATATACCGCAGAGTGTTGTTGAACATCAAGCTACACCGTGGAAAAAGTAAGCAGCAAGGGAAACGTGGATCATATTTTATTATCATAGTTATGTGTGTTAATGTATGTATACTGATAACACAGTGAGATTCATAAATGTTCACCCATTAAGAAAACATTTAACTACTTTTTCTTTTTTGATCATCTTCTGTTATTTTTGCGAGAGAGAAATGTGCATTACACATTTTGAGGACTCTTTCTTTTCACCCTCATAGCTTCACTGAAGAAATCAGGTCATCTTTCAGGGGTCCTGATGAGGTATTGTTCCCCACAGCAGAGCCCTCTAATCCCCATAAAGAGGAGCTTTCTTTGGCTTGTCACCCAGTTTCAAACAGTATTAAAATAAGTGAAGAGACAGATAATCGCACACCAGCTGTACAGGAAGAAAAGAAGGTAACAGATAACTGGAGCATCCCCAGAGATGAACTTAATGACACTGTAACTTCAAACAGTCCAGTAAAGTGGAAACGTCCTATATCTAACCTCAGTGAAGAGCTCACCTGTGGAGGAGAAGATGAACTACTAGAGCCTGAAAAAACAAAAACTGTGGAGATGCATCTACTTCCCAGTGGCTGCGTAAGAAGACAGGAGACCTGCTGTGATCCACATTCACCCAAGCTCATGACAAATCTTGTCAGTGAGGAAGGGGTGAAGCTGTTAGTGGATTCAGAAAATATAACTGAGGCAGGTACTGGACAGATGTCAGTGTCAGAGTGTGAAATTCAGGATGGAGTCATGTGGAAAGAGAGAACACATACCTTGACAAATGAAAAGGCCAATGAAACGTGGGGAGTTCAGTTCTTGAGAACCAATAAGAACTCTAGTTTAGAGAGGAATTTGAACTTTTTATCTACAACAAGTCTGATGGACAAAGTCTGCGGCGATGCCGCAGGTGAGAAGCTTGGGGAGACAAAGGAGAACGACTTTGCATTTAGAGTTGATACTCCTGAAGTCATAGGTGGTCCTGCCGTTGAGGAGAGAGAGATATCAACTGGATGTGATAGTTGCTCTCCAGAAAAGATCTCAGTATCTTTAGAAATGGGTGACCACCATGTGAGCCCCTGTCGAGCTGAAAACGCTCAGGACACGGGTCAAAATGAAACAAGACAGAAACCCCACACAGAAAATCCAGTGGTGCAGGGTGACACCAAATTACTCCTCTGTGATGAAACCACTGATGATCTTGAGGACACACCAGAGGAAAGGACAGAGGTGATGAATGACAGAGAAATGGAAACAGAGAGTGGGATAAAGGAAGGCATTGACACAGGCATTGAAGATAAGATGGAGACAGAAAAGCAGTGTTTTTCTGATGTCCAACCAAGAGAGAGACAGTGTGAGAGAGACTGTAGAGAAGGGACTGTAAGAGCCACTGAGCATGCAGAGAGGGGCAGAAACAGAGAGGAGCCATTAGTGCCACCTGTGGATAGTGAGAATGAGAGCACATCTTTAGGTAAGTGTATGATGGGCTTCATTTATGACAAGACAGTCATATACACCCTCTAGTTTCTGTTCTCATTTGCCTGACTTAACAGAAACAGACAGAATTTAGATTTTAATACAATACTGAAAATGTTTTAAAATCATCATTGTATTACCAGGATGACGTTATCATGACTCTTATATTTTGATTTGGTGGCAATAGGTGCAGTTTACAGCATTAACCACTAGAGAGCGCTAGAATACTTCCATGTATGTTCCTTTATCAACTGCAATAAGTAAATGCACTCCAACAGGACATGACGGTATCATTTTTCAGCTAACCTCACTATAAATTCTCTGTGCTGTTGGGTCTCCGCATTAATGCTGCCAATTTAAGGGAGAGAGAGACTCAAAAGTACTGGGGCTGTATTACATAAATGAGGAGGGGGTCTGTGTTTCAGATTCTCAATATGCATCGAGAAATTAAGTACTACAGCATCAGAGTCTATGAAGCTAAACTTAAAGCCAAATGTGTGGACAACATGATGCAATAAATCTAAATTTGGGACTTCAGTTGTATCTGAAATACAAATAAACTGCTATGCCAAAGACATATATGTGATTGTTGAGAGATTGTAGGAAACTGTGATGCCATTTGCTAGTTTAGGAAAACAGACCTATGGGGTGCTAAAGCATTTGAAGTGGCATTGAACTCTTGCTGGTGGCTTTCAGCCATCTTTCTTTTATCGGAGTGGCGGTGATGACAGAGCAGTGCTGAGGCGACTCAGCACTGATGAGGGATGTTGTGTGCCCGCTCACATTACAGCCGCAGGAAGGGAGCTTGAGTCTCAGCTGCTGAGACAATGCTGAGTCAACTCACACACAACACACATCAACAGTCACACACTCAACAACACACACGCAAACAAGTTGCAAGCTGTGTCACGGGAAAATGTCAGTTTGGTCGTAGTGTTGGCTGACCTTGTCCTGTCACACACATGCCGTGTAAGCGTCTGTACATGCTTATTCAAACACATGCTTACATAACAGGGTGATAAGTTGATTGAAAATGTGTCTGAAAAGTGATGATCTGAGAGAAATGCTCTCACCTCCTCTCTTCTAGAGGACGCAGGTAGAGAAAGTTGTTCCACGCCAACATTGTCCCAGGAGTGGAGGGTAAAAAGGTCACGGTTCAGAGCTCCCTGTCTCTATGGAAACCTCCAGCACCATGACAACGTACAAGTGAGTCTCTGTAGAGCAAGTCTGTAGGATTACTGTACTACATGGCAGCTATGCCTGTATATAGGTAGAAGTAAAGTTTTATCATTTGTTCACATTGCTTAGACACTTTAATTGGGGAAATGTGTCTCTCACTTCCTGAGATTTTTTGCTTGTTTTTTTATTTTTATATGGAAGTACGGATGTCTTTATTTTTCCCTGCTATTGTCTGTCTCCCACTCTACCTCCGTAATCCCTGTAGGCAAAGGCAACAGAGTGTGCAGCAGCAACCACGAAGAAGTCCTAAAATTTGAATAGCTGCCTTAAAAAGGATTAGACTTCTATTTCCACAGCGCGCATAGAAATCAATCTGGCTTGTGTGAAACGCGGTGCCGTCGGCAGTATTGCAGCACGCTGACAAGTGATAGCTCCCCAATGAGTCGTAAACTAGAAAAAAGCCCTGACAAAGTAGTCCGCGATACATGACGCAGGAACGGAAAGGCAGCAGCAAAGAGAGAACTGGAGGGATGGTGTGGGAGAGCGCAGTAGAAAGGACGCAGGGAGAGAAGTGGGAGAGGCTGAATGAGGGAGGAGAGGAAGAGGTGCCGGACTTTATCGTATTGCTATAATCAGCAGCAAACACGCCAGTCCATTCTCTCCCCCTCCCCTCATTCACGCTATTATACTCTCCTGCAGCCAGCACTGGGCGACGGGCCACGGGCTGCCTTGCTTTTCTATCAATATCCTGTAGCACAGCACCCCAGGGGGGGTTTCATGACTTTGTCAGCAGTAAAACGGCTGTGTTTACAGGGAAATGAGGAAGACTCTCCTCAGGGAGCTGAATCACAGGAATTCCTATCTTACCGAGCCCTCTGCTGACAACCATGCAGGATTGTGTGCACACAAACTCTCACACCCTCTTTAAAAGTCCAATCCTTTACCTAAATTTCAAAGACCACAAGCTCACACTCAATTTTTGCATAAATGGAGATGGGGGTTGCGGGTATGAATAATGGAGATGTTTTGAAGATGCTGGAAAGGTTACAAGGAGGTGAGGATGTACTTTCAGGAGAAGAGACTCAAATTTCTGTCCACCTTTGTTTTTGGGTTTTTATACCACCTCGCCTTTTTTTCCACATCCTCCCTTTTCCCCACTGAGCTCTGCGGGATCAAAACATTTCTGCAGAGTGACTATCACTTGTCACATTTTGGTAATATACTCTATCAGCTGCAGTGTCATATAGCTTAACATAAAATGTCATATGTCATATATACCCTACACATGTGATCTGTCAAATAAGTCCTTTACACTTTCAAATATAATTGTACTATATCAAATATTCATTGTTATTCAGCCAACTGAGTATTTTTTCTTTCATGAAAAATAAATAAGTATGAACGAGTGCAAGCGACACCACTTCAGGCAGGCTGTCAGACAAACAGTGTCTTGACTGTCTGTGTTTTTGTCTGGGACACAGTGCTGAGGGCTCAATGTGTGCAGCAGTCCTCTCTTCACATCCTCCTTTCTTCTTTTTCCTGGCCTCCTGTCATTTTTGTTGATCACTTGTTTACTTTCCCAGCATTCGTTCACTCTGTCGCAAATTCTCTTTATCATCCAGTCGAATGCAGAACATGAATGAGAGTGATGAAATGAGGTGTGCGCTCTGCTGTTAAAGCTACATGTGCACAGCTAGAAAATGTAACTTTATTCCTGCTGACGTCTCTAAACGGATTTGCTGTTATGTATTGATTTTCTCTGTAACAAAACTATCACAGACAGAGAGAGTCTGTTTTCAAGTGCCTTCTGATGTTGCAGACTGAGTCCTTCTAAATCTATTCTTGCCTGTCCTGTTTTCTCTGCTTCCTTTGTCTCTGTCTGACTGCACGCCGTTCACCTTTTCTGTTGTGCAGACCGTTAATGGAAGTATCAGAGGGAGCAGCTCAAGCGTGGCACTGAACCCAGCAAGCACTTTTGCTGCTGGACAGAGACAGGACTTGGCCTCAGCTGCCATTAAACTAAGCAAAAAAATGGAAAACATCAACCTGTTTCCTTCACATCATCCCCCCATGGTCCCTTCATTCCCCTTAAAGAGGAAACATGAAGTACTTCAGCAGCAAAAATTTGACCTTCCGAGTAAAAACCTCAAAACCAGACGTCCCCCAAAATGGGAACCACCTCATTCCTTGCAGGAAAAAGCAGAGGAGGGAGAAGTTAGCAAGCTGAAGAGAGCCAGGCCCAAAACCTTCATCCCTGAACCACCGACAAAAGTCAGTCCTTCACACAAAACAGGAATATTGTTTGGGGAACTTAAAGACCCATATTCCCTAAAGCAAACTGGTCAGACTAAGAAAGAAGAAAGATCTTGTGAATCAACTGTGATTGTTTTCAAACAGACCCCATCTTCTCTGACCTGCAAACTCAAGCAAAAGCTGGCCAAATGTTGGCCAAAGATATCCCACAAGAGGGCCGGTGAATTTGACCCCCAGAACCAATCCAGATCCGGCTGTTTGACCGCAACCCTGACAACCGACCCCAGAGTGAAGGATTCTGGGAAGCTGGACCAAGACGAGAAAATGCAAGTGCTTGAGAAGGCTGGAAAAGCCAAGGCGCTGGTGCTAACCTTGGTGTACCGAGATGGAACGACTCAGTTAGACCCAGAACAGGTGAGCAGAGCTGTGCAACAGGTGTGGAGGTAAAATTTAGTATTACACTGTGGGTCAGAGCCTTAGAGAAGGTGTATTGAAATTTTAAAGTGATCATTTTAGTTAGCCTTTAAATCTGTAGAGGAGGATAGACTCTAGCTCTGCCCTGTGCAAAGTATCCGTCCCAGTTGTTAAAAGATTAGTGTAAACCGTTTACTCTTGTGGCTCGCTGCTTCATTAACTGTTTGCTCGTGTTAATTTCCTTCTCTGATCCTTGATACAGAGGCTCACTCCAGCAGCGTGTGGCCTCCTCGTGCTGATGAAGAGCAATCTCGACTGCGGCGTGCCAGAGGACTCGCTCGGGCCAAATGACAGTCTGGTCTACTTAAAACTGGAGCACACACCTGCATGGGCCCAACCACACACACAGCACAGCCAGGAGCTCTTTACTAGGTCTGTGTGCATACAAGTGCATACGTTTGTAGGAGGGATGTGTGTGTATATGATGGTGAATGTGAATTTGAAGTTTACAGCATGTTCATTTGTCCTTTTGCATCTCTTAAAATAGCCTCATGTATGTTAGCGTTTATTTTATAACTGGACCACTTTGAAATTTGCGTGCCTCTGTTCCATAGAGATATGCTGCTACAGGTGCTATCGAGATGTCAACAGGTGGTGTGCTATAAAGCCAAGGATTTTCTGCGTACAGCTCTGCAGATTTACAGACAAGACCTCAGCTGGAAACAAGGCAGATAAACATACACAGATACACATACACACACTGAAAGACGCACATCCAGTTCCAGTTGTTTAGCTACTTTTTTTTTCGTAAATTGAACATCGGTATTCATCAAGTCATACTCTTCCCTTAAGTGGTACTCAACCAAAATCTGTCTTTGAGTCTGGAAGATGGCTGTTTAATAGTTTGTAGTTTCTTCTCAGTATTAGAGTACTGATATCAAAATTGTCTGAGGCACAAACAATTGCTCTTTAAAAAACAAAAAGAACTAAAATTAGCATGCTGAATACTGCTCAGTATCATAAAGAAGTGTCCTCTCTTTCTCTCTAGTGGCAGGCTGTCATATTCACGACCCTCAGGTGTCGGGGTGGCTGTTGGATCCTACAAATCCTTCCTCTTGCTACCAGGACCTTCTCAATAAGCACTGCAAAAGACCCTGTACAACACCTGCTCTGGGTAACAAGAAGGTTAGTTGATGTTTGAATTTTTGGATCCAGGCAAAAAAATTCCCTGTTAAGACATCAGGGACAACTGTTATGACAGCTTGGTGGATGCTGGGAGACGCGGGTCATTTGGTTGAGGGATAGTTTAGCTTGTATATACTTCATCACACCCCACACTCAGAAATCTGTCCTTGAAAGCAAAGAGAGGCCTTATTGAGAGTTCGTGTTGTGAATAGTTTAAATTCTCGATTAAATCTGCGCATACTTTCTCTTCTCTCAACTTGTCACACAAACAAAGCACCTCTGCATCACTATCCCCGTTACTTTCTGTGACCGAGAAAAGCAGGCGGGCGAGAACAGGAACAGGTGAGCGTCACGTAGTGCCCTCTGGGTAATGCTGTTTATTTAGGGCCATTACAAGTCGCCCAGATAACCTGATATTGAGAGGCCTGTAAAGCATACCAGTGAGCGCAGACCCACTTTGTGTTCAGTGAGAGACAAAGAAGGGTTTCAAGGGTTTTCATTTTTATTGAAACATAAACGGCTACCAAATTTTCAAAATGACATCAAATAGATTAAATCTGCAGCCCATAAAACACTATTTTGCTCAAATGTAGGCCTGTATTTCATGGTCTATTTGAGATTTTTGGGGTAATGCATATATAAAAAAATGACAATAGTTAAACCTTTGAAGGATCAGCCCTAGTGAGCACCCATTCCCTTGCTGGTACTGCCTGTTCTTCCCTGAAGACAAGGAAGAAGTAAATCAACAACATCTTCCAGAAAGCAACCAGCAATCTGTCTTTCTGTCTCACTCTGTCAGGTTTCACAGGTCATCTCAGGTCTTTACTCGCTCTACTGGCTTAACACAGAGCTTTGCTCAAAACTGCAGGTTAGTTGATGTGCACACACACACACACACACACACATACCTGAACATACAGTATAGATGCACAGCACACACCTGAGAGACTGTGTGTGTGTGCAGAGCCAGGGACTGTGGGAGCTGCACTCAGACATGGAGCTGAACATGATCTCCGTTCTGGCAGGTGAAGACTTTGCTGTTTCTTTCAGTAAACATTGAGCACATATTCTGAAATCCCTGGACTTTGCTGAGGCTAGAAGACAATGTTATAATACTTAAAATATTCTCAGTGCTCCAGTGGAATCAATTCAAAACTTTTCAAAGCTAACCATATTTTGTATTCCCTTAAAGTTCAAACCATGTTTCTACAATCATAATAACTCCATATTTATAGAAGATAGATTTGCTATGTTAGGTCCTGTGGATCAGTAAATATTAGTGTTCTTTCAGCCATGGAGAGCCATCGCATCAATGTGGACAAAGAAGCTCTTAAGAGAACATCGGACCTGCTCGGGGTAAGGCAGAACATCAGGCGTTAAATGTTATTCCTACTGTTGTTGTTCCCCCTTGTCAGTGTTATTAATAAATAGAGCAGAACAGTTTGTCTAAAAAACAAGGGTTTAATATGGATGCTCGCAGTGAAGGCAAACTTATCTCTCACAGCCAAGAGTTATCAACATTTGCCTCATGGCTAATGTTGATTTCCCACCAGAACGCAGCAGTGAAACAGCAGCAGCAGCACACACGGATAAATTCTGCTCGGTGTGTTAAAGATAGACAAGCAAGTAATGTAATTAGACCCCATTTCACTGCCTTGTTTTAAGTGAAATACTCGCTAACACAGTAGTGTTGATGGTGTTATGGATTTTTATATATTAGTGGGCCAAGGACTTTATGTATTCAGGCTATGTAAACAGTTTCAGGGTATGTTCTTAGGTTTTTCTTTATGTTTCCATATATTTCTTTCTATTTCAGTTAGTTTCTTTTCACACTCACAGGATGTATGGAAAAAAAAAAACCTTCACTGGTAGCTGGACACTCATCACAGTCCAATTCTTCATCTGTATGTTAACCCTTGTTTTGAAGAGGAAAATGTGTTGGAGTCCCATGTAACCGCTTCCATGTCTTCACATCAAACAAACTTAATGGAAACACTTCCTCAGAAATGTAGTTTTGGGCAGTCTGCACCATAGGTATGCTGCTCAGGGTCAGCTCAGATTTGTACTGCATCACTCTTAGCTGATTGCATTTTCGACCTGGCTGCCGAAACCACAGTGCAGGCGACAGCTGCTGTATTAATACAAATGGGAGTGAAACAGTGGGAGGATGTGAGAAACAGAGGAAAAAAAAACCTTCGTGTGCCTGAGAGAGAAAGAAAAATAAAAAATTCTCTTTTTTCCTCCACTGGGTAGGATTAGAGATGTGGTGGGTGGACAGCCTCCGGGGACGTGTCCTGTTTACATGCAGATAAAAACCAATTCAGGAGACACTTGAGAGCGATCACAGGCGCACACGGACCAACGTACAGATGTTGTGGATACCTGTGTGCTCAGGAATACACACACAGACGTTCCTCATGTGTTTTGCAGGCAGCCATAGAGACAAACTTACACTTAAACCCACTTACAACTCTTGCAGGCGCCAGCAGGGGTGTTGTTGTGGAGAGAGTCTTTCGGTTTCTTGCCGTGTTGCTATAAATAGGATGGAGAGTCTGTCTTTTCCCTTCAAGAGGCTGTGCTGCAGGAAGGAGCATCGCTGTCTGCCTCTGCCAACATGCACAAACATGCTGAAGTTTTTGCAGACTACTGCAGAGTTATGTGTGTGTGCGTGGTTGTGTTTTCCTGTAATATGGGCCGGTGAGTGCAGCCACGCGTGTCCCCACTCTGTCGCGTTAGATTTTCTTTTCATCTGAGCTGTCAGGCTCACCTGTCTGAACACCAAACAGAGGATCCCTCCTGTCTGTCAGCGACGCATCTTACAAACACACTCACATGCTCTTTTGTCTTTTCAGCCAGCGGTTTTAAAATTCAGGAGGACAAACAGTCAGACTGCATTTTCTAACAGATCGGATCAGATGGACGTCCATCTGCAAACACCCATCACTGAGGAGTCTGCATGTTGACGCAATACAGCGGTTAACCCAAAGTGTTGTCCTATAATAGGAGATTCCTGCCATATCCGCTCACTGTGTGTGAGTGCGTGTGTGTGTGTGTGTTTTTGTTTGTGTGTGAAATAGCACTGAGGGGCCGGCATCCAATATTGATGAGGCAGTCTGGAGCCTGCTCTGGGCGAGGAGAGAAAGAGAGAGAAAAGTACATATTTTGGAATTTTGGTACATGTCTGCAAGCTCCTCCACTTTTTCCCATTTTCTGTCTCTGTCTTTTTATATCTGTCTCATCTCTCTGCACCCTCCCCTCCTTCATTGCTCTTTTATGCCATTGTCGCATCGCCCGCCTCAGCCCATCACGCTGTCAAGTTCTGTCTGCCTTAACAGTCTCGCCCCTCTGACTGATGTCTGTTTGTTTCAGATGCCGTTTTCGATCAAGGTCCGGCCACGGAAGTCCCCGCTGCTGCCCAGTCCTCACCTGTTTATGCCTCCCTTTACTCATTTTTCTTCCTTTCATCCGTTTCCCTTCAACCCACTGAAGTATTTGCATCACATTTCAACTTTTGAACCCTTTAACTCTGAATTTTTCTCAGCCCCTCCCCACATTCCCCAATCTGCCTGTTTCTGTTGCTTTCGGTCTGTCGTGTCCCATTTCATCACCCCACTTCCCTCTCTCCCCTCCCTCGTGTTTTTCTATTCTTGTGCCTCTTATTCCCTCGTTTGTCTGTCAAATCGTTAAGAAGTGTTTTTCTACTTCGGTCAAACTTGTAATGAGCTGCTGGTGTGTCAGTGTCAGCCCGGCCGTAAAAAAAACAAGAAAACATAAATGTTCGTGTTTAATCTGAATATTGTATGAAAAGGGATTGTTCTAAGTCTGCCTTCCTCCCTCAAGTGTCTCTCTCTTTCACCCTCCTATCATTCTTGCTTCCTTCACTTTTTTCACTCTCTTTCTCTCCTTTTGATCCTCCGTCTTTCCTCTGTCTCCCTTTCTTTTGATCACGCTTCCTCTTTCTCTCTCCAATCTTCTACCAGTCTTGCTTCGCTTCACTTCCTCTCCCTCCCTCTCTCTCTCTCTCCCTCTCTCTCTCGCCTTCTTTCCCTCCCCCAGAGTTTATCATGCTGCCTGTGTCGACCATGCTGAGAAGCAAAGTTCATTCTGTATTCGAGTGGATTATCACAGCAGTCATTAAACCCTGTCTGGGTCTGTGTGTGCGTGTGTGAAGGAGTTTTATGAGAAAAAAACACTGTTTGTAAAAGTCTATTGTATTTCTATGTTGTGGTATATGTTATATAGAATGGATTTTTTAAATTCATAATTCTTGTGTGTTCGTGAGTGTGAGAGTTTTTGCTGATGCTGTTTGTTAGTTTGTCAGTGTGTGATTCTAATGCGCTTGCCGTGTGACTGATGTGTGCATAAGACAGATTAACAGAGTGCTTTGCCTTTGGCCACGGGAAGGGAGGAGAAATGAGACAAGTTCTGTGTTACACATATTAATTTCTCCTCAAATAACCTCCCCTCTTCACAGCGGGGCTCCATACCCAGGTCAGGAGAAGCTGTCTGATAACTTTACTTATCTTGTAAAGTTTCAGGCAGCCAGCTACAGAAATTAGCTATCCCATCATATTGGCATAAATACATTGCTTTTTCCAAACATTTTAATTGGCTTTGTATCCCCTGAGTGATAAACAGACTAATCTGCAAAAAGTCTAACAGAGATATGAAACTGTAATGTATTGAGATGGACTTGAGAAATAGTGCCCGCTGTGAAAGTAAATGACATTGTATTAAAAGGTTGAGATGTTGAAAACAAACCAATCATTCGTCTTTATCTTTGAAACGCTGTAATCACTGGTGTGGAAAATGTCAAACTGATCATTAACAACATTTTATAATTGTCTGCTGACTTTACAGTAAAGATTTACAGCCAAAACAACTATATTTGTAAGCATCAAATGTAAAAAGATACATAAAGTAGAAAAGTGGATCAGGTTGTGGCGCCGACAGCAGAGAGTCTGTCAGAATCTCGAATCGTAACACTCACATTTTGCTTTGTGTTAATGTCTTCATATGCGTTGCAGGAAATATTGAATGCAGGATGTCTTTAGTTTTTGTGGTGGATGCCCAGTAGTTACTGCGTCTCTCTCTTTCTCTCAGACTAAGATGAAGCAGTTGGAGCAGGAGGCCCACCGAGCCGCTGGACAAATATTCCTGGTCACCAGCAGCGCCCAGCTACGAACAGTGTGTGTCTTGTTATGTGTGCATTTGTGTGTTATGTGCATGCATGTGTACTGTAATGATGTTTACAATGTGTGTGACCTTTCCCTCTTTGTGTGTGGTGTTTATGTGTATGTATGTATGAACTGTATGTACGCACACATGTTTTCGTTTGTGCATTTATTCTGTCTTCTGTGTATTTTTCCACATTATGGATTTGTGGGTTTTTTTTCGTGGATTTACAATGTTTGAAGGTTCTGTTTGAGAAGCTGTGTCTTCATGAGCGCTGTGAGAACAAGAGACTTCCCAAGACCATCAACAAACAGCAGCAGTCAACATCAGAAGCTGCGGTATGATGCGCACACACACACGTAAACACACACAGATGTGTCAGATTCATCTTCAAATCTCCTTTAATCTGACGAAACCAGCTCAATCTTATTTGAACTTTCACTGACACATTCATACGGATGAATCCATAGACACATGCACACTAAGTTTATATCCTGACACATCATTGCTTCGTAGTATTTGATGAACACTCACCAAGTGCATACAAATCAACAGGGAGACCGTTATGTT
>JAOXYL010000051.1:5948823-5961400 GCA_028564955.1 Terapon puta | reverse complement strand
TGTGTGTGTGTGTGTGTGTGTGTGTTTGCTTGTTTATATCTGCAGTTGTCAGTGCAGTTATTCTCCGTTGGGAGATGTCTGCTGGTGTGTGGGGGCCGGAGCTGAGCGAGGATAAAGAGAGGGTAGCCAAAATGAGAACAAAGGCAGGCCTAATTCCCTCATCAGCCCTGTTAGTTTCAGACCAATTTTTCCTCTTTTGTTTATTTTTCAACCAGATTTAACCATCTAGTAGGACGATGCTTAATAAGTAGGATACCAATGTAAACAGCAGTTTCACAGAAATGAGTTTGAAGAGTTTTAATTTTTTAGCAACAGAAAGCCACATGTCTCACCTCGTTGACCTTCATCAGGACAAAGTATCTGCTCAAAATACTGTTAACCCCTTAAAGCCTGACACATCAAAAATAGTCTGAAAATTCAGATTTTTTGGAACTAAGATGATTATTAAACCATTTGTCAAAATCCAAACAAATTTTTTGCCATGTAATTTTGCTTTTTGCTCACAATATTGTTAATTTTAGAAATAAAACTACTTTTTCCCATTACATTTTGAAAGTTTTCTCTTTGTTTTACTCTTTGTAGCAAATATGAGACATTAGGCGTTAAAGCGTTAAAATACAAGTTCAATTAGGTCTGCCTGTGTGTAGCTCATGAGTTCTTTTGAGTTTTTTTATATTATCATTACTCTTGACTCTTAAAAAGATTACTTGCTGTAGATGAAACATAAGTACCAAAAAGTAAACCTGACTCATTTAAAGTACTGAATGTTTGTTTTTCTGGAATAAATCCTGGGTTTGGCTTTTTTGTGTGTGTCTTTTTAAGTATGAAGTACAGGAAAGTAAAGTACGCTTACAGACTTTAACTTTCACGGTCCAGTTCAACCTGTGTCTCGAAATCACCTTGGCCGATTCACAACGCCGGTCGATTCGCTCTTCCTGGAAGCCTCTCTAGACTCACCACCAGAGACATTTCATATTGTCAATAGGCAGGTTTTACTCGAGCTTTTTATCCGTAACCTTCATACTTCATACTGAACTGCAAAGCAGCACCGAAGGCTGTTCAGGGTACTGTGGGTGGTGGCATTAAAAATGTATGAGGCATGGCTTAGTCCCCCTCAGTGTCTTAGGATGCTGTCCAAGGAACTACAGGAGCGAGCGCCGCCTTACTTGTTGTTTTTCGTATCTGTCGTCTCAAGTAACACCTGACTCTGTTCTGTGTATTCATGAAAACTCAAGTAAAATAGATCCCCTGCTGCATGGGGCTATGTTCGGGCTACAAGTAATGAGTGTTTTTTTTTATTACAGGCAAATTATTATTGTTATAAAAGCAACTTTAATAGAAATTAGTGCTGCTTTTGTTTATATAAAGTAATGAATAAATACCACAGTGCAAAGTAATCAGCTTAACACAGCGACTTTCTTTGTATTCAGCTTTTATATTGATATTAGTGGTGCAGATAATCAAATTACAGCGATTAAAATCCACACTGATGAAATTTTCTGTCAACTGTTAAATATTTTTAGCACTAGTTTTAGTATTATATACTGTATATCTAACTTTGGGTCAGATTACAACTAAATGAGCTGATTCTCAGCTGGGTAGTTTCAGCTGAAAGTCGTAAATGCCACTGAGCGGTTAAAGGCTCATTTATAGAGACGCTTACTGTAGGTCAGAGTTATTCCTGTATGGGTCGATACAGGCATTCATGATTGTGGTGTTTTTTTTTTTTATCACAGAGAAGCAGGCCTTGGTAAACACACACACACACACACACACACACACACACACACTCATCAAGGGCACACATTTTCTTTTTATATCAGCCCCAATCTTCTCCCTCTCTTCCTTTCTATTTCTGTCACATACATATACATGAAGGAAAACACTCTCTCGCACACACGCTGCTTCTATCCCTCTTTCTTTCACACACACACACACA
This sequence comes from Terapon puta, assembly GCA_028564955.1. Taxonomy (NCBI): domain Eukaryota; kingdom Metazoa; phylum Chordata; class Actinopteri; order Centrarchiformes; family Terapontidae; genus Terapon; species Terapon puta. The sequence goes on along the minus strand of JAOXYL010000051.1, from coordinate 5,959,461 downwards.
CACACACACACACACACACACACATCCTGGTCAGCAATATGTTTCCGAAGCTGCCGGCCACGCTTGGAGGAAATGTGATCTGACTCATAAAACATTGATGCGAGGATATCTTTAGAAACTCCCTTCCTCACCTCATCACAAGCAAATCTAGACATCTCTTTCCCTCCGTTACTCACCTCACCGTCACCTTCCACCCCACTTTTTTATAATCCAGTCGCTCTCTTTCCCCGGCCCTTTTATCTTTTTCTTTCATTTTTTTAAATGGTGTTCATTTTAACCATTAATTGAGCAGACTTTGAATCCCCTTCCTCCTTTTCAGTCATGTTGAGCGATATGACCTGGAATCTGTAAAATGCATCTGTCCGTGATGTTTCCCCCTCACAACACCACGCAGGCACCCTTCATCACCCTTCCTTCTCCCACATTAGTAGAAACCTATTACAGCCAGTTGCTTCATCCAGAAAAATCTCTCAAATTTCCCCGTCCATTTTGAGTCTTTTTTTTTTTTTTTTCTCCCCACATTCGGTCGGCTTTAATTTGATTTTGAAGCAGCAGCCGAGCAGAGGAGGAGACGTGTCTGGGTGAAATGGCAGTAATGGAATGTGCTGCAGTTGTTTTGTGGGTGAGGATGGACGTGTGTGTCTGTGCGTCTGTATGAACTTGTATGTTTGTGTGTGACTCCGTCTTGAGAGATGTTTCGGTTCAGATCTGCCAAGCTGACAAGAGAGCTGTAGACCTGTCAGCACAGGACATGTCGCCCTGTAACACACTGTCACCTGCCACAAAGAGGTGTGTGTTTGTGTTTGTGTGTGTGCCTGCGTGTGTGTGTGCGTGTCATATCTTTCTATCCGTCCGTCCACATTTCTGTTTACAGAGCTGCCTGCTTGTGTGCATCTGTAAGCGTATTATAGTGTGTAGTTAGGTGAAATAGACTTTCTGTGTGTGTGTTAGAGGCTCATTTATTGCCTCTGGTTATCTCTCTGCTTATGTAGGCGCCTTGGGCAAATTTCGGAGATGATTTGGTCTCCGAAGCCTCTTCAGACGAGGTGTTTTTGTGTCTGTGCCGCAGCTTTAGAGTCCTGAAACTCCCCAGCCTGCTTTTGCTTTTGAACAAAAGACGCATCCACGCTGGGCGAGACATTATTTGAAATAAAAATGATGAAACTTGGAGAATAAATTGATCCCTTTTACATGATATGAAAGCTTTAAATACACAGTTAATTCTTAAACATATGATCTCCCATAATTTGTTTTCACGATAGATGACATTTAAAGATTTATCTCCTCTTGTTATTTGGGATTATTTCCCTCAAAAAGTGCATAAACACATGCATCACTAAGGCATCCTTTATATACGATTTATAATCATACATTCCTAAATACAGCACCTAAACAGTCATAATCTTTATTTCATGTTTCAGACTTTTCATATTTCATGTAACACAGCCTGTAAGAAGTAATATTACCAAAACGTTTTACAAAACATAAACCAAATGACCTCTTGTGTTGTGAGGTTTAAGAAAATAAGAACAAGAACTTGCAAGCTCTTATTCTTTTTAACAAGCACCTTATTTTTCAGTGAACTATTGTTTGATGTGAGTAGTTTCCACACTTATATCACACAATCCTCTGGTCCCTGTGGATCGTCATGTCCAGGTTTAATAACAGCATTTATGTGGTTACGTGACTTTTCCTTAATAACCCAGCTTTGCATGGATTTATACGATAGCGGTGTTATCTTACCGTGAAAAGGATGTGGCAAATTAAATCCAAATCATTGCAATTTCAGAGCACAAAAAAAAGTCAGAACATTTAGTCAGATCACACTGATGCATTCACAGAAGATCCTGCGAAGAGGCGCAGCGATGTTGTTTCCATTTGCATCACTGTGTTGACACGTCAAAGAAACACGGGGTCGGCTTCTATTACGAGCTTTTTGATGCCCGCATACATTTATACTATAAAGCCACGGATTTAAGCTGGTAAGACGTGTTACAAGACGCTTAGAGTGATTATCGTGAATCTTAAAGACGATCACACAAAGATACGCAAGTGATCTTTAAGGGTTGAAAAAAGGCAAATAAAAAAATTAGTTAATTAGCTTCATGCGAACACTGGTCTCAGAATGAATGCGTCGACATTTACGATTAAAGTCGACATAATATACACATACTGTATATAAATGTACCATAAGGCGCACCGGATCATAAGGCGCAATATCAGTGAATGGGTCTATTTTCATATATTTTCATACATAAGATTATAAGGCGCATTAAGCGAACCAAAACAGTACATATTTCTCCGCGAGTCTCCTAACAGAAGCCGTAATTCTCCAAAAATCCATAAAGCGGTGCGGCTGTGTGGTTTACCAAAGTCGTACAAAAACATTTTGACAGATTCTTTAGCGCCGTACCACATAAAATCGGTTCGAGGTCAGTGAGCGCAACAGTAATTAATACATAAGGCGCAGTGTCGATTTTTGAAAAAAAATAGGATTTTAAGTGCGCCTTATAGTTCAGAAAATACGGTACAAAAGTTCTTCTTTGTGTGTATCTGTAGCTGCTGTTTCTGGGTATCTTTGAATACTAGAAAATTGTCAGGTTTTACCTCCAGCTTAGGCACAATTGAGTTTGATAGCACAAAATTGTTCAGCCTAAAACATCAGCAGTGACCATCATGCTTTTTGGCGACAGAGTGGAGAAGTGACCGTTTATTTCAATACCCACCATTTTCCACCGCCCTCAGCAGTAAATCCGTGGAGAAACATGTAGGAGGCAGAGACTGCAGTTTCTCCACAGACACTAACCTTACTTTCCGCACCGGAGGCACTTGCTCTTTTGCTCTTACTGTCGCTATTTTCTGTTGCTCTCATCACCTTTCATACATGACTTCAAACCAAAGGCAGCTTGCACTGTTTTCCACACCCTCTCCCCCCGCAGGTTATTCAGAGTTAACCGGGGGAAACGTTTGAAGTCGCAAAGCGAAGTGAAGACGGCAGCTTGACGAGCAGCGAACGCAGCGAAATTGTAGTTGCAACACTTGAGCGTAAATAACCCCCTCCATACACCAAATGTGTCAGATTAATTACAGTGTTTACTTTACTTGCACAGTTCAGTGCCCTCTGATCCTCTTGAACCCCAAATCTTCCTTCAAAAGACACCACAAACATATGTATATGTGACACTTACTGTGACATATACTGTAAATATGTATTTGCTTTATTCAGTGTGTCATTAAAGTTTGATCTTGTTTTTATTTCAACCTGATATCCTGTTCTTACGGCTGCATCGTTAGATGAGATGGGAAATTCTCAATATCTTTTGCGTAATTATGCATTGAAGAATATGTCTCTATTCTAAAGTACATATTTATTAAGATTTAAATAAAGAGAATTTTCTTTTCTGCAAAGACAGAGAGAGAAAATTAAAATATCTCCCATGTCCATTTAGTTAAGTAAAATGAAGCAACCACCAGCAGCTGGTTAGCTTAGCGTAGCACAAAGACTGAAAACAGGGGAAAGAGTTAGCAAGATATTTTCCCTCTGGCACCATCCACCGGTATCGATCTGTGAAGAGAGTGAACAAGTCGCTTTCTTAAAATTGTTGCGATTGGATGATGATCACTTTGGACATGAAACTGGAGCAAAGTGTCATTAGGCTTGTGTGTGTGTGTGTGTGTGTGTGTGTGTGTGGTTTGTTTTGTTTGTTTGTACGTGTCAGACTTCTGCCAGGTGGAGCTGCGTCTGCTGGCTCACCTTTCCTCTGACCCCGAGCTGCTCCGCATTTTCACCCACCCGCAGGCCGACGTCTTTACCATGTTGGCCTCTCAGTGGTAGGTTTCTCTCTCTCTCTCACACGCACTCACTCACACACACACACACACACACACACTTGCACTCCCCTGATCTCCTTGCCAAGGTGAGTGTCGATGCCCCACAGGGTTTCTCCTTCCATCTCTCTCTCTCTCTCTGTCTCTCCCTCCCTCTCTCCCAGTCTCTCTTTCTCTCCTCCATCCTCCCAGACTGCCGGCTCCTTCGCTTCAAGCACTAATAACCTTGTTGCCATGGCAACCATGCCAACTGCCTCATCCGCTCTCTCTCTCTCTTCCATGGGCAGGACGCCCCTGGGCCGGTCGCCGTGGTGATTACATTGTCGCTCTTTTGAAGTATTTTTGTGAAGGTGTGTGCGTTTTCTTCCCCCGTCTTCTTTGCTGCCAGCGTGCGTGTCGGTGTTTACACTTAAAGGTGTGCACGGTCTTTACCGATGCTGAGCGTGCGCTCAGTGTGCGCTCCACTTTTACTCCTGTCATCCATCTCAGTCAAGTGTGTGTCAGAGGGCGGCCGGTTAAACAGATTACCTCGTCACACAGACCTTATTAGCAGCTCTGCTGAGGCTCCACATTGTGTCTCTTTCATTATCTCTCTTTCACCTTTAAACAAATTAACTGGTGTCACCGTGGCTCTGCTGGGATTATTCCACCCCACTCTCTCCTGTTTTTCTCTTTGTTTTCGAATCATCCTCTGTTTCTTTCCTTTGCCTTTTTGTTCAAGTGGTTTTGGTCTTCAGTTCTTTTTCTCTCTTTTTGCTTTCTTCTTCCCGAAACATCCCGTCGCCTATCAGTCAGTGGCCCTGGACTGAATCTCCTCTAGGTTTAAATCAGAGGGTAAAAAATGTAAAAGTCTCATTATTTATGGTCCGTGCAGCTATAGGCTTTCTGCCTACTGCAAAATCTAATCCATGTTATTATTTAGATTTCCATTCTCTTTTGAAGCTGCTTCATACTTTATCTTTCTTGTGCTTCAGCTGAACTGGAGTCAGTACTAAATGCTAACATGCCACAGCAGCAAGCATATTTTATGTGGGCTCAAAAAACTAAAATGTGACATGCTTAACAAAGTAAAACAACAGACATGTTTTCCCTTCTCCAGTAGATTAATACCTATCCAGCAGGGGGCAGAGAAAATCCATTATGCATATTCCCTCAGCCAGACGCACCAACAGGCTCACCTTTGGGTCACCCTGTGGAGGGTATAGATTACCCATCAATTACCTTAACCCCTCATTTTACAAAGAAGTAAAGATGTGTTTGTGTGTGTGTGTGTGTGTGTGTGTGTAGGGAAGAGAGAGAGGCATTTAAGTGTAATTACCTCAAGTCCTTTTCCTGAAGCAAGAGGAATCAAGATGTCTGACATCATGAAACACTTGAGTCTTGAAGCTCACCAGACGCGTTCATAGTTTTAATCTGTGTGTGTGTGTGTGTGTGTGTGTGTGTGTGTGTGTGTGTGTGTGTGTGTGTTTGGGGCACTATCTCAACACTGATCAGATCATCCATGGCAGCTCCCCGTCAGCCCTCCAGAAATGCCACTTTGCAGACGTGTCATCCCACCCTGTCTGATCCGCAGCACTACTGCTGTCTACAAGTCACATTACATAACCGTCTCTGTCCGTCCGTCCCTGCCCCCCCCCCCCCGGTCTCTGTTCCTTTCTTTAGTCCCTCTGTCTCTCTGTAGTTCATGACCTTTTAACCTCCACACCACAATGCTCCTCTCTTTATTTTGTCTGGTCTGTGTGTCACTTTTGTGTCTTTTTTTTTATCATCTGAACCAGACATTCACCACACATGCGCACAGTGATGCGTTCACCTTTAGGAAACTCTTGGGAACATATGTGGCACGCCATCAGACACTTTCTGATCTCGTTCACAGGTCATACATAAACCAATAAAATACCCCTTGGTTCATGGGACATTTTCCCTTTCCCACTGGTATCGATCTTTACATTTGTGAAGAAAGTGATCAAGTTGAAGCACTTCATAAAGGTCTGTCTGCAGATGGGGACGACATCAGCAAACTACTATTATTCCTTACTTTCCCAAACACTGATTTGCTAGCTATTGCACTTGATCTTTGCCAATGATAGAAAGCAATTATTTATTTTTCGCAGTTGCATTCATAGCAAAGGGCTTTGAGGGTTTGAGCTTGAATTTTATTCTCAAAAACCAGCAAATGACCTGAACTCCATTTTGCTCAAAGAAAACACTGGATATATATTTTCATGTTACAGACACTCACATACTGCCTCTCTTAGTGTGTTTGTCTTGTGTCACTTAGGAAAGGGGTGAGCGAGGCTGAGGTGACTTCTGAGGATCGGGAACACGCCAAACGCATCGTCTACTCTCTCGTGTACGGGGCAGGTGAGTACAAACACACACACTCATTCACTCCACTGTGGATGGTAATAATTGATTGACGATAACGACGACACCGATATCTCTCTATCTAATTGACCTGCATTGTTCAAAATGACAAAGCGACAGGTTATTTAGCGGCTGATTCGGTCAGACAGCGGTTCACTGTGTGAAGAGGCCAAATGCATCAGCAGGTAGATCAGAGATGCTCAGAGATAAGATAAACAAGCGGAAGGAGAAAGAGAGGCGGATTAAGGTTTGATGCGATTATTTTACGCAGGATTCATCTTTACGTTTCTTTCATCACATTCCCGATTCCAGCCGGCGCGCTGGGACGGGCGTACAGTCGAGGGCGGAGGGGCCGGAGACGATAAAAATAGAGGGAGTGGAAGATGAATGTATAATACACCCTTGTGGCCCATAAAGAGACTTCTCTGTGTCACTTGTGACCCATTTATGCAGCACACACATGTGCCTGCTCTCGTGGACACACACACACATATGCACACACATGACCAGAGCGATTAAAGTCGGTGTCATGCGGACTAAATAAATATGTCTTCGGACATGCGGTAGATATGTGGGTCAGCAAGGGGCAGTGGATTTAAAGCGATGACCAACGACTGTGTGTTGTGCAGTTTTATTTATGTTCGTAGCGTGTTTGTGTGGACCTGATGCGGACACGTGTTTGGGCATCTCCCTGCACACGACAGTAAACGTGGGCATGTTTACGTGTGCATCTGTGCTCCCACCTGTGTGATTAAGAGAGGTTTTTAAGGGCCGGTGTGCACTCTTCATCAGGCTTTATGACCGGTGGCCTACTTAAATCCTTATGTAGCGTTGCCATTTTTTTTCCATATGCTCACACAACACACACCGCACCAGCTTCTGCCACGGTCTGGTGCGAAGTAGCCTCTGGGCTGACAGGCGACTGACTTTTAATGCATGCTTAATCTTCAAAAGCCTGTAGTCTGGCATAATAACAATTTTGACAACTTTAGAGCCTGTTGTCAAAACTGCCATTATACCAGACCACAGCTAATGTTCAAAACACTACCAGTCATACATAATTAATCACACAGAGCTGTCTGCGTGGCATCTGCTGTACATGAGGAGCTCGTTAATTTTTTATTTTTATTGAAGAAATGAATCAAATTGATCTCTCTAAAATATTTCTTCTGCTTGCAGCGGGAAAGACTTTTTAACCTTTTAAATTTAAGGTTTAATCTGATCTGCTAAAGAGAAAATCTAGATATTTGCAACATTCGAAACATCATCCAAAAAAAGAAATAATATGCTTAAATGAAAGGGAAAAATACAAGAAGTGTATTAAAAAGACATTAGAATTATATAGTAAGCAAAATATTAAAAGCCAATGAGATACCATTGAAATAAATAGACCCTCAGATAAAATCAGGTTTTTAGAAGAGACTTCAAAGACACTGACTCAGTCAGCGTTATTTCCTCGGGCAGGTCGATCCTGAGCCTCTGGGCCCTGTAGTGATATATAATGCTTTGAGAGACTGCTTGGCTACTTGAGCAGGATATCTGCAGTCTTAAAGTCTTAAAAAGCTCAGTGTCTCACTCATATCACTCAGGGAAAAGTTCAACCATTATAAAAATCCATACATGTGATATTCATGTTTTATACAGCTGAATAGAAAACACTCGAGATAGAACAGTGTTTAAAACTCAACATGGATAAATATTTAATCACAAAATAAGTGTACTCCTTTATGTCGTAGTTTAATGAAATACATAACTCACTGTTTATTACTTTACTCTCTGGTGAAAACTCTCTCTATATATGAAGGCTCAGTCTGCGCCTGTGGTAGTTTTGTGTGTTTGCCTTTTTCTGTGACCCCGTCACGATATCGAAACAAGACATTTACTGTTCTCCCTGTGGACAACAACAAAATCAGAAAGTACGTTAGATTAAATTTACCAATCAGCGCTGACCCTTAAAGCGCATGGTTTGCATCTGAACCTGCGTGGAGGGAACTGGGTCAGCGCGGGTGGTTATCTCACACTCGCGTTCAGGAGGTCAACAAAATCTGACGCTCTCGAGTTGATGATGGAGAGGTCTGTGGTATTTCAAGTTTAGCAGGAGTCACAGCTCAGCAGGAACAAATACATGAGTCAGTTCCAGGAAACTCAATAAACCCCAACAGTAATAGCCAATGAGGCTAATGTGTAAAAGCTATTTGTTGGAGAAATGTGGGAGGACATCAGATGCGTACAGGGACAGTTTGCGAAACAAAAAGGTCAGTGTTGAAAAGGCAGAGAAAATGCAGAAGAGAAGTAAAAGAGATGCTGAGAACGTGTGGGTTAAAAAGAGGGGTGGGGGGGGGGGGGGGGGGGAGCAATGTAGGGGAAAGGGGAAGCTCAAGGGGCGGTTGGGGCCGAGCGACGAGAGGAGGAATGGAAGGAGCCTCCCGATCGTGACGGACAGACAGCTCTCCGTGGAAGGATGCGTTGCCATGGATACCAAACACTAAAAGGAAGCTTTCTCCGCGAGACAATAATCAGGCCAGGGAGGAGGAGGGGCGGAGCAGAGCCGCGCACACACACGTACGCACAGAAATGCACACGTATACAAATGGGTCAACAGATATGAAGATTTAGCAGTGATGTTGGACGAAGAAAAAAAAAAGTAGGATGGAGGTGAGAGGGAGATGTAGAGTGCACTTAATATAAATTATTATTCTATAAAATAAAAGGGCAGGAATATAAAAGTAAGTATTTTATCTCCCGTGGACTGAAGTGACCTTTAAAAACTTAAAGAATGAAAATGGGAAGCACAGAGAGAAGAATTGTTAGGTTGCAGTAGTGGAAGAAAAGAAGAAAAAGAAGTCGGTGAGCGGGAGAAGAAGATTGACGGGGGTACGAGCGGAGAAGTTCAGGGAGCGTGATTAGCGAAGGTCAAAGGTCGCTCCTCAGACTGACCCCATTCAGCAGGAATGTGGGTCTTCACACACACTCATACGGTACGCACCCAGAGCAAACTGCTGCCCAGCATCCATACGTCTTTGTGGCAGCTCTGCTCTCATTTCCCGCCCTTGTTATATACACGGTACGCGCCTATCAGACTCAGCGGCCTCCAGCTAGTCAAACACACACAAAAAAAAAACACATAACCAGTCAGGCTGCTGGAGGGGCTGCGGCCGTGACACTTTTCACCGCCTGTGCACTCACCACACAGACAGACACGCCAGCTCGAATGAAGTCAGATGTCTTCCTCTTCTACTCCGAGGCTGTCTCTCTAGAAATTAAGCCTGTGTCTTCGGAAGCTTCTTTTTTTTTTTTTTAAGTTATCGTTCTTAATACGATAAATGATATCTAAGTATATTCATAGTATGAATTAATTATTTAAAATCTGGCAGTACAGTGATTCATTGGGGAGCCAGTACTCGTATCGTGTTCACGTCAACTTTAAGAACAAGAAAGAGGTCAACAAATCATCAATACTGACTGATAAGTGCGATATTAGCATATTATTTGGCTTATTTATATCGATTATTAACTTATTGAATGTATTTAATTTGCGAACAGCAGGCATTCTCAGTTATTTTATCAGTATGTTTTATTGACTGAATACTGCATGGCTCTAGTATCTCAATTAAAGATGTATTTGAAGATGCATAAGAACACTCTGAAATGATAATTGAAATAATTTAATTTGAAAATATTGACTCTATGTCCTCTCCCTTAGTGTAAATTTCAGAACAGATGAATATGCAGATATCTCAAATGTTCAAATATTTCATTTTTCACTATACTAAATATACTACATATATTCATTGTATATTGGACCTGTGCTGATTAGCTATGATCTTATAATTTCATGATCCACGTCTTAAAAACTAAAAAAAGAAACAAGATTCAAACTGAGCACAAAGAAACTTTCCTCCTTCAGCAGTCGTCTGGCGTCAAACTCTGCACATTCATCATTCTTCACAGTGAAGGTCAAACATCCAGCTAAAGCAACAATAAAGGAAACACATTTGGGAAAGTAGGGGGGGGACCCGGTGTGTGTGTGTTTGTGTGTGTGTATGTGTGTGTGTGTGTGTATGTGTGTGTATACGTGTGTTAATGTGTTTTTGTTCTATCATGGTGGTGATTTTTAATCTCTGCAGAAACTACTGTCCTCCCCGCTCACCCTCCTACCTACTGCTCCTCTCGGGCAGTTTGGCATGACATTACTCATCACCAGCCACACACGAACACACACCCCTCATAGCTCAAAACCACACACACATACACACACACACACACACACACCGTGGCAGCCATTAGCTCACCCTCTACGCTGCTGTATCGATCTGTTCCTCACCTTATAACCTGCTCTTCTGCTCCTGCTACAGGCTGTACACCTTCAACACTTCCTGGGAAATCACACACATTGAGCCTTTGTGTTCTTGACACACACACACACACACACACACACACACA
>JAOXYL010000051.1:5925711-5941592 GCA_028564955.1 Terapon puta | reverse complement strand
TCCATCCGTATCCGGGGGCAACGGCAGGAGCCTCAGACTGGATTGCGCCAGTTCTCTCTCTCTCTCTCTCTCTCTCTGTCTCTCTCTCTCTCTCTCTGTGTCTCTTTACATCATACAAAAAAAAGAAAAAGATTCCTTGTCCTCCTCCTCTCCTCCTCAGTTTTCACACTCTCTTGGTAAGACCGTCTTCTCTGCCTTGTTGCTAAGGTGAAGCTACATGTTTGAGGGAGTGCTCGATATTTATGGGTTCATAGAATTACTTGTTCTCATGACTCTAAAAAGAGATGTAGCAGTTGAGCTACTGTATACCTGAAATCTGATGCTGGAGTGTTTTTATAGATATCCCCCCCTGTGTTTATTGTTTTTATGCTTTGTTCCTGTTGAATAAAGCCTACATTCATTCCTGCTTGATAAACCCGATGGCTTCTCCTCCCTGTTCACATCTCCTCATCCAGGTTTCTTCTCTTTCCTCCTTAATTAAATCTTCAGGCTAATTTGCATGTTACACTTTACAGTGCCGATGCTCCAATTAACAGAAGAATTGAAGCAGCATAATAATGTAGAATTTCAACAAACGCAACAAATGAAAATAGCAGTGGAGACTTTAAAAAAGTCTGTATTTAGCAGATTTTATTTTATTTTGACGCTGTGAAGATATTTTCAGGGACGCTTTCTATTGAAATAAGTGTCACCTTTTTGTTGGTTGCATTCAGCTGATTCAAAGCAGATGATCTAATTTTGCTCCGCCTCGTGCACCCAGCGCCTCGCTCTCTCCAGCTCATCTTTTATCCGCTCTCTTGGCTCCGGCCCACTCTCCCCTTTGTCTTGTTCGTGGCTCTGTCACACACACACACGCATTCCACAAATGCTCGTACCCAAGCATACACACACTTAAGAAAACACACACTCTTTTTTTATCCACCATGAATGCGCTCACACACAGTCACTGGCTTCCAGGCACACTGACCGAGTTTCCTTGTCTTTGGCAGACACAGAGAGACTCTTTTTCCCCTTTTACGCCGTCCTCCAATTAAGACCCTTTAAGCCTACAAAATGGGTCAAGGCAGAACCTGACGCCTTGTGACATTTTTAACAAAGCCTAACCCCTGTTACCTATTTGAAATGTCACCTCATGTTACCAGCTAATTACGGGAGTTGTCACTTTTTGAGTCGGCACAAAGGCGGCGTGTTGGATATCCAGCAGATCCGCCAGCAATTCTGTCTTGTCATGCATTTACACTCCTCTAGCTTCCTTTCTTTCTCAGCGGCGCGGCCCTTCACGTCGCCGACTGAGCCCGACGACGGGAATGTGCCCTCCGTGCGCTGATGTGGGAGAAGCTTTTTCTCACCAGGTCAGTACGGGCGCTTCAGAGCCAGGGCAATGGACAGTGTTATGGAAATCTGCCTCTCTATTCTCTCATTGTTCTGCGGTTTAAGGGTGCGCAGACTTCCCCCCCTTTGAGAGGGGAGCGTGAGACTGGTATGTGCAAATTCTAGAGGGCACTCTGTACTTTTGGAGAAGGGGTGTTCAGAGTAGGTATGGGAGTAAAACAAATACTAATAAAGCTCTCTGTTTGTGTTGTGTTAAGCTGAAGTCTTTGCACAGGATTCAGCAGCACACTGGCACTGCACTTCTCCACTATCAGTGGGGACATTTTTATTTTCATTTGTTTAAGCAGTTGAAATTTGCTGGCAGGAAATCATAGGAAGGGGAGATTTACAACACTACGCCTTTTATCCTCTACTTTGCTAAATTAAAGGGATGTGAACGAGGTGATGTTCATTTGACTGAGCGATGCCTCCACTTTAACGGCCTGCGCCGCTTTGCAGGAGTCGAGGCCTGAGGGGTCCCTCTGAAGACTCCAGTTGTCAGGGGCAACAGCATGAGCTTCCTCTAGCTGCCATGGCGACCGTGAGATGTGTAAGTAGACCCTTCGGCACACATCCTCACGGCTGTAATTGCTGACACTAACATCTCCTCAAATCTAGTATTTGTCTCAAATTACTCGGAGTGTGAATCGCTTCCCCTCTCTGCTCTCTTGGTGGGGCGGGAAAAAAAAATCTGTTTACTGTTGCAACATATAAAAGCTTAATGCATCATCATTTTTAATCGATACAATATATGTACATCCATGTTTCAATCATCGTCATAATGCAGGAAATGCCATCTTTACATCTATACAGTGTTCCAGTTGTTGTCAGTATAAAAGAAAGGGTTAATAATCACAATAATAATAGTAATCCCGGTGTGGTAATACAGCAATCGTCCAAAGGAATGGCAAAAAAGGGAACTGAAAGCTAATTGACCCCAATAAAAACCAGGTTGTCACTGCAGTCTCACTGAGGTCGGGCAGACCGGTTGTACCAACAGTCTCTCTCTGACGTGCTTCTTCTTCTTAAACGCTGCCTCCCCTGGAATCGGTAAATCTGCTCAATCACCACACCTAGCCTGACCTTATTACTGGCTCTTGTCTCACACCATACACGTCTGTAATTTTGAACGTTTCCTCTCTTTGTCTTCCTGCAACCAGATACTGTTTACTCACTGATCTGCTTTCTATGTCTGAGGGCCTCTTTTGTCAAATTCATCACCGTGGCCAAAGCACCCCTCCTTCTCTACAGGTCCCTTAACTTCAGCTACAATTCGACTCCCCTCCCCCACACAAATCCATCGCTCTCATCCATCTATATATCTATCAATCTCTCCTTCCATTCCTCTATCATGGCCGGCTGGTTGACCTGCCTGCCTCCCCACAGTGTGGCTGCATATCAGTCCCCTGCTGTGCTTTGTGCGGGTCGGTCTCCTGGCAACAGACAACAGCCATGACAGGGCTTTAGGGCAAAGAGAGCCCCCTTTGCACTGCAGCAGCTTGCTGTAGCCAGACAGCTCACACCAGAGTCACTGATATTCGTGGCCTTGCCTGGTGTGCACTACGGGCCAACAGAGCTGCTGCTGTTTGAGGCTCTCTCTGACGACGTGAGAGTTCAAGCAGACAGGGCAAGGAAGGCTGTGTCTGAACCCGTCGGTGCTGGACAGACACCAAGGCTAAGATGGCGTGCTCTGTAGCCCCTGAAAGTGGCAGCCATTAGTCAGTGTGGGATTGTCATGAGGTAATACAGATGAAAACACCTGCACTACTGTAGAATCTCTTTAATAGTGCTGTAAATATCTTTAAAATATATTTTTATATATTTTAAATCCACAGTCTCTGTTACAAAAGGAGTAAAAATGACCCCCAGATGCTATTTACAGTAAAATATACTTTACAACTTTACAGTTACTAACTTACAGATTCAAAAAAAGACTTTGAATCTCATTTGTAAGAAAAGTCAACATGGTTGAGAGTTGCGATTCTGGCAGCTGCAGCAGGTTTTGTAATTGATTACTTTCAATAGTACTAACAGAGTGTTGTTGAAGTTGCAGTGCATGTCTCAGTGGTACAAGTTAACCGGAAGTCTTTGTGGTCAACTAAAAGCTCAGTTAAGAGACTTGCAGCAGATTGCACTTTCAGAGTGTGGCTACGCCATCTTTTTTTCCTGTCTGCTTGAACTGCTCATTCTTTAGCATCCATTATCCCCCTCTTGTCATTTTCCCCATTTCCTATTGACATCTGTACAAATATGCAGAGGTACACCTGTGTACTTCAACTGCGAGTTTTAAAAAAACACATCTTCGACACCTCGTTGTAAAGAAAAATACAAAAAAACGGAAACATTTTACAATCAAACACCCCTTCAGGTTTCGATATAATGAGAATGCCGATGCTGTGTTGGCATCACTGCCACTAATTGGTACAGTATAAGGGATATAACATCAATGCAGCATTTCATAAAATCATTGTTGATATCTTTTTGTGGTTTTGTCTGTTTGTTTGTATTTATTGCTTGATTAGATGGCACGTGGGGCAGGATTTTTGCCAAATAATACCAAGTAAGTACAGGATTGTGTTGAACAAAACATAGCCACATAAGGGATAAAAATGCAGCAATTACTGTCACCTTTGGCAAATTTTCACCTCCAAAAATAGCCATGGGTTGTAGTACGAATTATACATTATGGTATCATGTCTTGTATATATGCTTATGATACATACAGGAGAAAGAGAAACTTCATCCATATTCTTCATAGGAAATGTAAAAAATCAAAACTATCTGTACCGTAATAGCAAAACAAGACACAGTTGTGCTACAAGTGCTTATGTGTTCTTGGCACCTGTGGCCTCAGTCCAAAGTGAGTCCTTCTGTTTGCCACAGCGGAGCAAAATCCTCACCAGAGGTAGAGAGAGAGAGAGGGAGTCCATGCTGTGGAGCTCTGTTGCTGCAGACCTCCTCCACGCCCCACCACACCCCCCCATTTAACTGCCAATGTGGCACATTCCTCCCTCACCCCTCGCCCTCCTCGTTAGGTGGAACATTCCGGGCGACAGCCATCTTCTGAGACAAAAATGAACTCCACCAGGGTTGGTCAAAACCAGCAAAGATGACAGGTTGCAGTAAATAATACATTAACAATAGGTAGAGATACAGCTATTTACAATCACACAAAATGTCTAACATCTAATGTAGTGGTTTAGTCACTTAAAGAAAGAACCAGTAGCTGCTTTTCACCCTTTTCCCCACTGTTCCTCTCATTCATTAAGTAAAAAAAAGCAACCGGAAAAGATTTAAAACATAAAAACCTTTCTAAGACCTTAAATGTTGGCAGTTTACATTCATGCCTGTGAGTGTTCACCCCCAAGGCTGTCGACCAAGGACACACACCGTCAGAGTAACACAACACACCCACAGGATCTGTACATTTGTGCAGTTTTGAATTCTATGCTCCTTCACCAGTAGATAAACTGAATGAAATATTGATCGGGACAAATACTGATATTTTAACCATTTGGTTGTTTTAATAGCTACAACTAATTGTAGCCTTGATGTAGGATTTTTAAAAAACTGCTGAAATTGAAGCTTTGGCTTCAGTAGCCTTGATTTGGGCCTCTGTGTCTGCCATCATAGAGAGAGCATCAGATCGTCATTTTTGGGTTCTAAAGCACTCGAAACTAAAGGACCTTCCCCAGCAGGAGAGAGGCCTTTATGCAGCATACCTTCTCAAACCTCAACCAATAGGACAGCACACTCGCACTCAAACAAATCACAGAAAACCAAATAAAAAGAGTGAGATTGTTTTTGGATTGTACATCAGCAGAACATTTCAGAGGAATGGTTTGTAACTAAATTTACACTCTGGTAGAAGTTGCATACAGTTTAATTCCTACATTCTAACATTACGTATGCGTACCAGTTTTAAATGGGAGATGAGACTTCACAGGGCATAGCATTCACATGAAGTAGAAAACAGACATTGCTCGAAATAAATGCATTATAGTCAGTGCACTTCATTTTTACATTTCAAATTCACCCTTTAACTACCTTAAGCCATGCAGTCCACAAGATATTCGAACTCCAGCGTTTGATTCCAGTGCATAAGGCCTTGGCAAAGGCGTTTTTTCAATGATATTACCTTTGTTCAGAATATGTACCAATGTAGATAATAATTCCTCCAAAAAAATACATGACGGAGTGTTTTTAAATTTCTTCAGGCAAAAAACTGAGATTGGCAGCAGCAGAAATGGCTCAGAATTGACAGACTTCACATTCTTCCACAAGCTCCAGACCACAGTTTATTTTACAATCCACATCAGCAAAAGCCCACCTCTCACTCTCAATCTTCAGACCTCACCCAAGTCTTATAAAGAATGGGTAGAGCCACACATTGAGGACCGAAACACACTAAGTTATGCAACACTCCAAATGTGTCTGCTGTTGTGTTTCTGTGATGAAAACCAAAGCATCAGCACCACTGACACTTACAACTGGGGTGTCACATTTTTCGTGAAGCAGAATGTTGATACTCTTATTCTTATTTCCTGCTCAGGTCAGGATGAAGCTTTTAAGCACTTTATGAAGGCCAGTGGTAACTAGTGCCCCAGAACCATCACAAAATACAGCCTGGTTCTCTTTCTGACTCTCCAGCAGCAACCAAGTTGAAAGCAGATGCATCAAAGTGGTGTGAGGCATCCTCCACATGTTGGCCCGATGAAAACTTCTGGTGTGTTTTTGAAAACAATATTGTTTGATGCTTTCAGTGCATTTGTGCCTTGTGTTTTCTTTGTTGAATTTTCAGAGAGAAATCTTAAGTCGCCGCCAATTAACAGACAAAGGACTTGTCAGTGGCTACGCCTCCTCTAGACGAACACATGGCTTGAACAAAGGGGGGACGGGGAAGAAGCTTTAGTTTCATGGGAGCTGACGTACATATGCATTTTAACGGCTTTAAATATGGTCAACTTCAGTCCATTCTGGGGGTTAGGTATGTACATCCCTAAATAAAAAATATGTATATATTGTGGAAAGTATAATCCAAAGTTGGATGTAAAAGAAACAACTATGTACTTGGTATTTTTAGGCATTTATCTGACACAGGTGGAGGTTCAGTGCTGGATGCTTTTGACAGGAAACAGCTGTTACCTGTATCACCTGGAGCAAAGTCTAACCATTGACCTTCACTGCAAACCACTACACTACTCTGCTGCCTTTTATCTGTATGTGATAATCTTGGCGGATGAAGGATATTTCACTCAAAAAGAGCGTCAACAATTTTTTTTTGTTTGTTTTGTTTTTTTGCACTATGTACTGCGCAGAAACACATTTTCCCTTGCATCATTCGCCGAATGCCCATTCATGATCTTAGTCCCGCAAAGTGTTTGGGGACCTTACCACAAGCTGGTTTAATAGAAGAAGAGCTTTGATGGTTTGAGTCATACGCCCTCGCCCCCCGCTGTGATCAAGTTTTCTGTCCTCCAGCCAGTGATCGATAAATCTGAAGATCAATAACCACTTTCAAATTTAGCAAGGCTCTTAGAAGCGGATTCAACCTCTCAAGGGTCGGCTACCTCCTATTGATTTATGAGCACTGGCTTGTAACTGTTATTAATTTCCCACCCTTGCCTTGATTGAATTGAATTTAAAATAAAGTAACTCATTATAAAAAATGTCCAAGTCTGTGGTTCCACCGTATGCCATGTGCTAGGAGTTTCTCCCCTAAAAGTTATATTTGCATTCAAAGACACATTTCATGCAAATGGTACATTTTTTTCTTCTTTTTTTTCCAAACAAAGAAACACACATTTCTTTTTATATGTTCATCTAAAAAAAAGAAGCTTATTTTCTCTTTTTTTAATATATATTTATATATATATATATATATTTATATATCGTATATAAATCATTAAATTTTTTTTCTACACTTTTCCAGGGCAGGCACCGTACACACACCGGGTACAGAGGCATGCCACACTTGCATTGCTTTTTGCATTCTACAGTTGGTTGGCTGGCAGGCATGATGTCATCCAGGCAGTGCTGCAACTCCCAACACACACACACACATTTTGTCTCACTTTCTGTGTCTTCTGCATCACACCCATACTCATGCAATCCGTACGTCACCCTTGCAACGTGGCACCAGCCTGTCCCGGAGCTGCCTAGATGACATCAGAGTAGGGTCGGGGGTCTAGGGTTGGTCCAACAAGCTTCAAATGGAATAATAAAAGCAGTGCAGCAAGGCTCTGTGGCGCATGCAGAGATGGGCGGGACATGGGCGTGGGCCGGGACGGGGAAAGGTTAAAGGTCGGTGGAGGGTGTCGCAGAGTTCAAATGGAAGTTGTGGGGTCTAGCCCAGGGTTGCAGACAGATTCATGAATGGGAGGTAGGGAGAGTTTTTTTGAGAGGGGGGCGGGGTGGCAAGGCAAAGAGGGTCAGTGGTAACTTCATGACGATTACATTTGTATTCCATTTTTTTTCTTCTTTTTTTTCAGCTTATGTGATTTTTTTTGGTTGCTTTTTGCTTTATATTTAACTTTTTACAAATGGTACGATGACACAACTTAGGCTCAGAGTCGTGGATGGCTGAATCTACTGCTGGTTACATGGTCAGAGGATGGAGATGGAGACAGGTGTTATGGGAGAAACTTTGACGTTTTGCTCGCTACATGAGTTTTCAACTGTATACACAATATAAATACATGGGGAGGAGGAATATTAATGCCAATATATTGTTTTAAATAATTATTTGCTATTTGTGCTCAGTTATGTACTGTAGGTTTGCAAGTATTGCTAGTAGTCATGTCTTACCCAAGTTGTTCCCCAATAACCTGGATTAAGTATGTGAAGTGTAGACTGCATCTACTTTGTAATTGTCATCATTTTGACAGCAAAATTTGCATATTACAATGTGGTAATATGTGTTTAAAGTTATAAAATTACTAATTATCAGTCAAATACTAAACATATTCAAAATGTTAGAATTTATCTTTCTTCAATCAGTAAACAATTTATAAGTACACATAGAAAGTAGTAATGTTTTAGTTAGATAATACTTGACTCGTAGCAAGAAAAGGTGCGTGTCTGTTCACGCAAAAAATAAAAATTGGTTAATTGTTCATCGTACACTGTTGCGGCGTGGTCTGGACCAGACCATAGCCTCATCCACACACCCACACACACACACACAGACACACACACAGTCGCATACTCTGAACAATCACACAAACGTACACACACACAAGCTCTGACATGCAGCTATATTGTTTTCTTGGGATCTGTCAGCGAGAAAGTCCCACCCTCCTGTCACCTCAGCCAATCAGAGACCCTCCCCCCACAGCTTTGGTGAGAAAATCGGCGATTTTAGAAAACAGCAGAAAGAAAAGGGAGACGTCCAATCGTGTGATCGGCGAGGGGAAGAGGAGAGAAGGAGCGTGTGAGGAAGATGCACCGTGTTGATTCAGATCCATGCAGGACGCAGGATGCACGGTGCATATTCCGGTAACCATCCTGCCATCCTTCTCCCTCACCGTGGGGGTCAGTAACACACTCTCGCTGTGCTTCAATATGGTGTCTTGAGAGACTCGGCTGAAAGCCAAACGACTTGGTTTGTGTGTGCTGTGTGTGCCCACACTCTGCACACACAAAATGCAACATTGCAGTAAAAGAGAGTGTGTATAGTGACCCCGACCACGTATCTGTGTGTGTTTTTTGCTCTTGAGGAAGCCATATATACCCCTCCCATCCCATCCACTGCTCAGTCCACCCCCAGAGAGTGCAAATGTCTCATTGCACTCTCCTGCATTTAACCCGTCTGGCTGAATTTTACTGTGGGGATATGTGGCAGGGGAGGGAAGGCTTGAGGTAACGGGGGAGGGGTAAAGAGGGCATTGTGGAATAGTAATGAAGGGGAGTATTGATCAGTCACATGATCCTAAAACCAAAGGGTCAGGGGAGGGTGCCTAGTTGGGGTGCCAGTTAGATGTCTTTTTTATAAAAGCCAATTTTCTTTTCTCCCTCAATGGAAAGGGAGGGGTAAAGGTACAAAAAAAGCTCAATAAAATAGAGGAAAAGAAACAAACTCTTATTTAAAATGTAAAAGTATAATACAAAAACAACAGCAACAAAAGCATAATAGTAATGAAAACGTTAGTGACTTTAAAGATGAAATAGAAGTGTTAAGAAGTACTCGGAGTTATCTCTAATGACACAAAATAAATAAAAGCTGTCAGAGGAGAGGATGCGGTCGGGGCTCTCAGGTGAAGAAGGGTCGTTGCTCTCTCTCTCTCTGTCCCTCTCTTTCTCCATCTCCCCCTCTCCATCTCTCTCTCCCTCTCCCTGTCACCTCTCACTCCTCACGGAGCTGCAGGCGGTAGCGGCTGTAGCGGATCTGGAAGAAGAGCCTCTCCAGCGGCGAGCGGCTCATCCCGGGGAGCCTGTAGTCCTCGCTCTGGCCCGTTCGGCGGAAGCCCAGCGACTCGTACAGCTTGTGGGCGGCCAACTTGACGGCCGTCGTGCCGAGGACCACGGCGGCGTAGTTGTTGCGCACGGCGAACTCCAGGACGCGACGACCCAGTGCCTTTGCGATGCCTTTGCCGCGGTACCGAGAGTCCACCGACATGCGCCGCAGCTCGACCGTGTTGTCGTCCTCGCGGCCTTGTGCCGCCACAATCCCCACCACGCGTCCATCGAGCACCGCCACCCAGAAACAGGAGCCTGACAGAGACAGGGGAGCAAAAAGGTTGATAAAATTAGGTTTGTTCGAGTAAGCAGACGAAAATAAACACTTTAAGGAACATTTGCCAAGTTAGATGAGAAGATTGACACTAAAGTGAAGCTAGAACAGGCTGGCAGTTAGCCTAGCTTAGCATAAGAACTGGAGACAAAGGGAAACAGCTAGCCTGGATCAGCCCTCATCTACAACTGACTAACTGATCCTGTTATAACTGTCCATATAACAAAATGTAAAATAATGGGTGTGTGTTTATTAATGGATAAATGGCCTCTGGACACTGCCACGCTAGCAGGTTCCCCTTGTTTCCCTTCTTTATGCTAAGTTATGCTAACCTGCTGCTGGTGGGTGCTACATACTTACCATAAAAACGTGAAAGTGCTTTCTCATGTAACTTTTATTTGAAACATTTAGACGTATTTCCTAAAATGCCAAACTATTCTTTTGAGATATAAACGGTAGAGAACAGGGCTTGTTTGATCACTGTACTGTTTTAGTCTTTTTATAGTTTCTAAGCACAGATACCCTCACACTCAGCTGCTCCAATATACTGTGAAGCTCTGGACCAAATTTCTGCCAAAAACCTTCAATCCAAATGCTACCAGAGAAAATTGTGCGCCTTTACATACAGAGATGCAACACACAGGTCTTGTTTGACAAAATATGCGACTGTCTCCTAAAAACAAACTGATAATAATTTTGACGGATCAAGGAACTCCACATCTGTCCAGATGAAAGGATTTCTGGGAGGACCACGGTGGTCAAATGGGAGCATTTAGCACCAAAAACTCAAGATGAACATGCGTTTCCATCGGTTGCATCATGTTGTAATGGCTTAATACTGCTGGAACTGAAGAAAGGATGCAGGGAGCACATGAACATGAGGAGGCCAGAGACCGGTGTCTGACTGCTGCTTAATGGCATTAGCCACTCAGTGAGATCTTGCTGATTAAAAGCGCAGGCTTGACAGAGCGGTCACTTAGAGCTCATAGTGTAGTGGAGCAGAGACGCTGATCTCACAGAAAAAAGTTTTCCAAGTTAACAGGAATTGAATCTCACTTTGTGCAAACCCCATTTTGTCTAAAAACGACATGTTATTTGCAGCTGCTCATGCTGTGAAGAGATTTACACTAGACACTGGTGACAGACAGATAAAAAAGATGAACATACACATAGACAGACAAACAAGTTTAGACCATTGCATACAAAAATGTCAGCAGACGATGCTCCTCCACCAGAGTACCTCTAAGAGCTTGAATATCATCCCATTTAAATATCGATTAATATTCGTGCTGCAGTAAATCTGAGCCATTTGCAGAGTGATAATGCTTGTGAGTTCGTTTTTTTGCCTTTAAACTGCATTTGTGGGACAGAACAATGTAAACTGAGCTTTTTTTTTATAATCATGACTTCAAATCTCTCCTGTTGGCTGTGTCAAAAGCTGCAGAGCTTTTCAGAGCTCCCAATAGAGAAAAATGTAAACACATTTGAAACCCCTCTGTTATTCACAGCCCCCACGTCGCCCCGGCCCAACACATAACATCTATAAAACCTTAAGGCAAAATCATCATAGGGACGTAAATACCCGACTAACAGCGCAGAAAGCAGCCTTTTAAAGTTATTACCCTGAGACTTAATCAGGCATTTTTCATTTTCTTCTCCAATAGTTCAAGTAAAACAACCCCCATTTTTTATTACGTAACTGTGTTCAGTCTTTCCATCAATGTCAGCAGTATTTACGGCGGGTGTTGGCAGCGCTCACATGGTTTTGTACTAAAATGCCATCTGTTTGTTATAGATAAAGTAAATCTGACTATTCCGTGACTGGCAAAAACAAATCTGTGTCCGTCTGTCCACGAGCTCTGAATCCTAATTCCTTCCCTCTGTGTCCTTACTCTCTCCCTTTTTCCCCTCCTTTTTTTTTGCCTCTACTATCACCTCTTCGCTGCTTCCTGCCGACTCGCTCACGTTAACATCATGCTTCTGCTGCAGGCCCGTGTGTTAGGAGGGATTTGATGCCCCTGCAGGCCGGTGTTAAGCTGATCCGGAGGCTTCTGTTACTGAATCAAACAACTGTCATATGTCGTAGGCTGCAGCGGCAACAGGAAACCCCCACCGCCCCCCGCCCACCCACCCTCATCTGCCTGCAACTGGTGTCAGACTAATCTCTTAAGGGACTTGTGATGCTGAATAGCTCCTTTAAGTGCTGAAACATCCCCAAAAAAAACTAAAGAAAAACAGGAGCACTGTGTTCGGTCTAATCGAATATCTGTGTGGAAACTCCGGTGAGGAAAACTGTTCATAAAAGTTGTCTTGTTCGCCGTCTCTGAATAAATGTAGGTCAGATGACTGTGCAGTTTACCAAATTACGTTTCCGCGTAATGAAAGTCCTTCACCCTTGAAAACAAAAAGCAATCAAAGAGTTGTTTCTCGCCGCCTTTTTGCGGCCGCCGATGTGTGAAGTTAATTTTGTGGAGCTTTGACGGACGGCTGTAAATCTGCAGGCAGTCTCTTAAAGTTGTGAACGGTTAAGTGTCTCGCGGCCTTCGCTAATAGTACGGAATGATTTTTCATTATAGGCAGATGCCAGTGTCGACTCCTGTGGCACTCCGCTGGCATTATTGTGCTCGTGCATGTGTGCTGGAGGCACAGGAGGGGGGGTGGTGGTGGTAGGGGGGGGCAGTACGCTCCCATAAAGCCCTCCTGACCATCTGTCTGAACTGAGCCTGAGCCAGGAATGAGGACAGCACAGGAAAAGCACGCACACGCCAGCCACCGCTCTGCCCGTCAGACTGCGTGTATTACTTAACGCTGACAGCACTTGAATCACATTAGACAACAGGAAAAAAAAAAAAAAAAGACAGCGAAAGAAAAACCCTCACAGGAATATTTCATCTCTCTTTGCCCCTCCTCCCCTCACTGACTCGGCTCTCCTTGTGAAATCTGAGCTGGACACGTTGACCTCCTCGCTCCCCCTGACATCACGGCTCAAGGAACTTCACATCTGCCGCATCCGACACTGCTACTGTTAAACTGTGTGGATTTAGTGAGCTATTAGTTCGAACTGCCCTTCCTGAAGATGGGATGAGAAATGGAAAGGGTTAGATGTAAAGTTAGAGGAGGAGGTGTAACTTTATTCTCTAAAAGGCTTTTTATTTTATCTGAGATTAAGATCTGCGACTTAAAGTCCACATTTTCTCCGAAATAACAGGACCATGTGTTGTATATTCTACATAATTCCATAGTTTAGAGAAATTAGGCTTTTTGCCAGTTTCCATTTTGGCATCCAGAGACTGCCCGGGGAGAGTCTAACACTCTCCAGTGTCCCTCGACAACCCTCGTAAAAATCAAGCTACTCAACTCGTGACTGCATCAGTGAAGCTGTGTGTGATGCTCCGCTAAATGAGGTGCATTGATTCAATATTTTTATCTCGCAGGAGGGCGCCACATATGGATATGTGGGATAAAATGTCTCAAACGCACAGAAACAATTTAGATATAATAAAGCGTTAAATTTCCATATCAATCGATCATCATGGGTGATTAAGAGAGTCGCCAAGTGGGTAGATAGATGATTTTCTAGATAAGTGATCAACCAAAAGTCAGATTTTCAACTTTTCCACCTCTAGTTTTTCTTGCTAAATACTGCTGGTTGGAAGTCACAAGGGAGGGGCTGCTTGGGTCTGCATGACAGCGGAAGATTGATTAGAAAGAGGGAGTGAGTGAGACTCGTTGTGCTTTTGAGCAAACCTTTCACTCCCCCCCCAGTACGGCAACTCATCGCTGAGGAGTATCGATACACTGCACCGCCTGTTTTAGCCTCATGAATGACCTTGCTCACTCCGAGAAAAAGAGGAAAGAGGGACAATGAAGAAGAACAAGAAGTCATTCATCTGTCTTCTCTGAGAGAAAGTGTGAGCTGAGAAGGAGGCATCTGTGTTAACAGTAACAGTGATGAGCCTGAAAGGGTCCATTATTGCTGCTCGGGCATACAAACGCGACGGGGGGTAGGGAGGAAAAGAAAATCTGCCATTATTACAGAGAGGGGGAGGGGACCTGAAGAAAACAGATGATTTCAAGATGAGAAATAAATCAAGAGGGAGGGGGACGGCGAAGGCGAGAAAGAAAGAGAGGAAGAGTTTAGCTCTGGAGATAATTTCTAATGATCCTCATACAGGCAAAAATCAGATTAATGTATTCTTAGTGTGACAGATCTAATTTCTATAACTACCTCACAGGGATGTTAATATGCGTGTGGGAGTGTTAAATGCTGGCTGATGTTGCGATACGGACCCTGTGCGAAAAAATCGAAAAATGGCACACAAACAAACGCACACACACACGCAGTTTTTTATGGTGTCTAACGAGATTATTCTCTTCTCCCTCAGATGAAACCTGGAGGGCTAATTCAGTTGATAAGCGTTCAGTCTAGACGCCGCCTCACTGCGCTGTAGTTCCCTCCTCTGCGAGCCGGGCGCTGTCCTGAGCGCTCTGTGGGTGTAAGCTCTTAAGTGGCTCGACTCTATCCTCCTCGCATTGTTTCAGTTTGCTTTGTGTCCCAATAATTAAACAGTGAATTTACGGTTATTTTTACGCCCTGTTTTTATATGTCCCCGCAGCGTGTGTGTGTGTGTGTGTGTGTGTGTGTGTGTGTGTCATTGCTGCAGGGAGCGATAAGCACCGGTGATTTATGTTTCAGGAGAGGCTCGGAGTTGAAGCTGTTGCGTCAGTCCGTGATTAATCTGACCCTGCCAGGCGTTAAATGGCGAGTGGGCACTGCTGCTGGTGTTCTCCACCTTGTGAATATTAGACTATGTCGAGGTATGATATTTTGTTCTATTGCTTTTGTGTCTTGCTTGCTAAAAACACACATATATAGGACTTTTTGGAGGACTGGTTCTCAGATTCAGTCTTAAAGGACCAAAGATGTTTTGTTACATTTTTCCAAAAAAGCCATGAGTGGTCAGTTTGGAGTGCTTTAATTTTTTGCCACGTACTCTGCTAGCTACAGCAAGAGATTATGTACCTGTAATCTTTATCTTCTTATTGTGATGTCCAGCTTTTCCCTTTAAATAACAAACGGCTGAGATGCGTTTGTAGAAGATTTTCATCCCTTGGTTTTACACAACACCCTTCTTCATGCCCTTCCATAAAATCAGACCCACCCTCCTCCTCAGGTCAGAGAGCACGCTGGGAGTATGGATTATCCTGTCACGTATAACCCACACGTCAGCAGTTTCTTCCTCTGTCAGAGACTAATGAGGGCGAGAGGAGGTGACCGGTGGGCACACAGCACACGTTTCCTCCAGTTGTTTACACACACACACACACACACACACACACACACACACACACACACACAGCAGTGTAATTGCAAAAAATGAATAATTTATGCCTAGTCTGGCTGGGATTTACAATATAGGAAGCCTTTAACATCAGCTTGGCCTTGAAGCCAGAGCAAAAGGAAACTGATGTGCTGACCTGAGTGTTGTCATACTTTGCAGGGACTCACGCAGCATGCACGCTTCCCCGTTACACCTCCATTAACTCAGATGGGCTCATTATCTGCCCTGTTACCGTTGGTTTTACTGCCCTCCTGTTGGTACGTATACATGCAGGTACAAGACCATCATTTGCACACATGCTACACTTTACTGTGCACATGCCATTGTTCACAGGGCTGCTGCTGCTACAGCCCGAGCCCCTCCCCATGCCCTGTCATTAACAGGGTCAAAGGCCATCAGGCTGTGCTTCACACCAACATGACGACTGTGTCTCTGAT
>JAOXYL010000051.1:5796351-5829549 GCA_028564955.1 Terapon puta | reverse complement strand
GTTATCGTCACAAGATCAACATTTATGTTTCGTCTCGTCTCGTTTTCGTCACGTGATAAAGGTTCGTTGACGACGATGTTTCGTCATAATTTTCGTTGACGAAAGCAACACTACCTGGATGTTGCCTTCAGTCGCCAGAACTTCAGCAACAGGAACAGACTGGACAAACTGCATAAAACCTGGAACAACAATATCATTATTTCTGAGTGGAAGACATTTTAGGCACTTTCAAATGTGTATTTCTTTCTTTTTAGTAATCACATGTGCTACTGCTGTTTTTGCCAGATATCCTTCACAAAGATTCGTTGTGAAGCGCGACTTCCTACCGTGCTTGGTGCTGGTGGCCAGTACTTTGTAAGGCGTCAACTTCAAGTCCAAATTCTCTTTCCTCAACAGCTATACGGCCAAAAACAAGACAAAAAGGTTTTAACTGCAGGAAGATATTTGTGTAACAGTATAAGAGGAGCTAAGGGATGCAGCTATTGTACTATTCTTGAAGAATTAATGTGTTGGACCGTTATCGTTATACAGCCAGAGAAGCAACTCTTAGTTTGAAGAACATTGTAACGTTAACCCAAAGTAATTCAAGATATTAACTGGTAGTTAAACAAAAATTAAATTAAACCAAAAACTACCACCAAATAAATTCAGTTCCTGTCCATAAATCTGCTGACGGAGGAGCATTCTTACTTTGTCCATGAGTGAGATGATCTGCAGGATGAGCTGATCCTGTCTCAAGTCGTCTCCATGTTTGAAGATGACCGGGTACATGGCTCCATCCTCGGCCTTGAAGATCAGCTTGGCTGGCATAAGAGCACTCTAATACACACACATAAACACACATAGCGGGATAAGTGTGTCATTAAAAAAAAGCAAAGTAGTGCACAGATGCTTTAAATATCACACCTCCTCCTGAATTTAAGGACCCAACAGTTGCAGAAAGAATGAGAAAATGATCTGTGAGTTTCTTTTCCTGTACCTTAAAGAGTGTTGCCGTCTCGGGGACGATGCCTCTGATCCTGATCTGAGGCTCCAGAGGAAGAGGAATCGGCTCGATCTCCGACAGATTCACCTTCTCATTGTCGGCCAGCAGAGCCTGCAGCCGCTCCGTCTGCAGGCAAACAGGGACGCAGCTGTTAAAACAACTCAGCAGTGTGATCAAATCAGTGTGTTTATGAGCGGCTACAGTTAAAAGAAACTGCCAGAATCAATGAAAACACGTGCAATAAATATGTGAGACTCCCAACAGATTAAGGAGGTATTGTTACTGTAGTGGAAAACTGAATAAATTCAGAATGATTTTTTTTAACAAATCTGAATAAAATAAGCTGCAATGAAATGCACAAATTCTGCATAATTTAAGAAGAAGAGAGAAAATACAGTGTGGGTTTTGCATGTTCCAGTCACCTTCTTCTTGCGATTTCCACTCTCCCTCTGCACAGCTTTCATCAGCTGCACCAGCCGGTCGACAAACGTCTGCTGTGCAGCCAACAGCGACCGCATCACCCTCACGCTCTTGTCACCCTGGATGCAGGAGGAAGTGGTGGTATTAAAAAGGAAGGAAAATATATGTAGTATGTTTTGTACTTCAGTTTGCCACTTTAACACAAAAAAATAAAAGGAGCAGTTTTACATTTCAGTATACATGTTACTAGCTTCTATACCTGTATGAATTCATACTTAATAGCACCTAAAATATTCTGTGTTTGTTTAATTTGAAAAATTTTGAAAAAACTGATCAATGAACATCAGTCACTTATTTCTGTCCAAATGTACAGGACAATGTTTTGCTCTGACCTTGAGTAGAGCCTGACTGAACCTCCTCATGACGTTCAGGTACATCTCGTGGGTCTTTGGGTCTCTCTGCTGGGTGTCCTGATCCTCACACTCCACAATCACATACCTTCGGAAGACACACCGGTTTTGTTATTGTTTTGTTACGTAAATACAAAGACATATTCACTAATAATGAACTGAGCTGCTCTGAACTGTACTCACCAGTACAAATAGTTGGCAAGAGTTGAGTTCTTACAAGCGCGGGAGATGAGAAACGTGCACAAGTCTTGCTATAAAAGAGACAAAAATGACACATCAATGCCACGTTGAAACAAACAGATTGTGTTTTTTTCCTGTTTTTCAGTTTTCTGGCAGACAAAGGAAAAGGAATACATTTGAGTTTACTGGCAAAGTACTTATTATGGGACAGTCTCTGTCCTGCTCTTGTTTTTGCTTCAGTGACATCCGGCCTTTTGTACCTCTAGAGTCTCGCTGTCTGCTCCTTCTTTGCCTTTCTGTGGGGCAGTGGAAGGTCCAGATGTGCCAGACAGGATCTGAGAACTACAGAAGAGTAAAAAAAAAATACTAAAATGAATAGTCAGAAAATGTGGTAATTAAAAACTTTGGTGAACCTTTATTTAAACTGTTGAGATAGTGTTCAGTGTGTGAGGTTTGGTCAGCGCTCGGCCTCCAGCTGACAGCACGAGATTCTGGCCAGAGCTGCACAGAGTTACGCCAGTAAAATCATAATACCCTCAGAGTTCATTATGGCTTCTGAAATAAAAATAATCAAATTCTTCAAACCAGCAAATACTCTAGAACTCTGGAGATAAATTTAGATCTGGGCAGTGAAAAAACAAAGAACTCCTTATGTGGCTTGCTTCTGTCAAAGCTGCTTGTAGTGCTGACTTGTTTATGATCCACAGCCAGAGTAGCTGCTGAACGTTCTGATCCAACTACTGACCTGTCTATTGCGGAGTCATCTGAAAGTCCCTGGCTGTCTCTCTTGCTGCCTGGCTCCAGGCCTCCCTGAATGTCACTGAAGTTCTCATACTTCAACGCCTGGACCAGCTGGAGGAGATACATCAGCAGGTCCTAGAGAGGAGATGTTGGATTTAAAGCTCAGGTTTATCATTAAATGATTTTGAAATCTTCAGGATCTTTTGTGATAACTGTGTTCAATAATGAACCTTTGAACAGGAGACTAAAAATACACACACAGGCATCATCATCCAATCATGTACCCTCCTCCTGACCTCCCTCAGCCCTCCTCCTCTCCCTTACCTCATCATCTGCCTGCTGCAGGCGCGCCACAGCGTAACGCCTGACCGTGGGGTTGGTGAACTGGGAGGACAGCAGCTCCAGGGAGTCCTCCACATCCATCGGCCTCCACTTCCCCAGCAGCTCCAGAGCCTGCTTGGCCTCCTGAGGCAGATCCCAGTTCACACACTTGAGGAACTTTGTCAGGGCCTGTGGCGAGAGGAGGAAGTGAGCGAGCTGATACACACTGAGTAGATGTGGGTATTGTGGAGAAGAATACAAAAAAACCCCAAAAAACACTCACCTTCTCCTGCGTGGTGAGGTAGTATCTGAACTTCCACACCAGGTCCTGTTCCTCAGAGCTCAGCTGCTTGGTTGGAGGGTAGCTCACGATGATCTGATGGTGCATAGAGACACACACAGATTTACTTTCATTACAACAGCAGACATGGTCATGACAAACTAAAAGAGCACTCTGTTGAGAGTGTTTTGATGTACAGCTGTAAAGGCATACCAAACATGACATGTGAGCAGCAATTTTTCTACTCATTTATCTATTGACACCAAAGAGCTTTGAGTGTCCCAGAAAAGGGGAGAAAAAGAGAGCTGAGAAAAATCTATGAGCTTTGACAAATGACAGCATTATCTGCAAGTTAAAATGCCGTGACACTCGCCTTTGATGCTTAAAAATCAAAGCTTCAACTTAGTGTGACCCCCAGAGAAATGATCCATTTATATCTCTGTATGTTAAAGCAGTTTAAGCAACCCTAAGTAATAACTGGACTGTTTACATTTAGCTGGTCACGTGTGGCAGCGTTGGGCTTCAGGTCGTGATCTGACGGTCCACTGCGGAGGCTACGAGCCAGTTTGTGATGTTTGCTCTCAACCAGATTCTCCTGAAAAGAGACAATGGATTAGAAAGTACTGCAAATATACATGCACAAGATCAAATCCATTATAAATGCATTTTCTCTGCCATGTAAGAGTGTTTGTGTGTGTTTATGTGTTTGCGTGTCCTCTCACCATTCCCATCTGTGGGTCAGGGACTTTGACGATGTCGCAGCTGGTAAGGACGGGCGATGCGTCATCTCCATCCTGAGCAGGGACAAAGTTAAACAAACAAATCAGCTGGAACTGTGTCCAGTGTTACTATACTGAGAGCTGCCTGCTTTATGGATATTAAAACACATAAATACCTTTTCGTAATAGACAATGCTGTATTCCTTGTCGTTTGTTTTGACACGGGGAAACTCCACCATGAGGTACATGAAGTTAGAGCTGCGCTTCTCACTCTGCAGAAACATACGTGAAGACAACTGTTAAACTGAACTTAATAGCAAGAATCTCGATAAACAAATTGCAGATGACGCATACTATAACAATTTATATATTTTTCTTTTATGCGGCAAGCTTCTTAGCGAACAGTTTATCCAGTGCTTGAGGAGCTTTTTCCACCGAAAACAGCTGCCTGCCAAAACAGTAAAGTTGCGGGGCGGACAGCTTAACAATCAGCTGAATCTTGCTTCAAAGCTTAACACTATCACACATTGTCATTTAAGACCCTGTTATTATATGTTATCTTAGTACTGATTATAGCCACAGACAATCCCACATTGTCACAACCGAAGTTAATAATGATAATTACTGTAATAATTTTAAGTCATAATGATAATTACTGGTATTACCATTACCAACCTGCTCAAAGTAAAAATAACACTGAACACACTGATGGGTAGCAGGTATAATGTGCTCACCATCTTAATTTGATGTATTAGCAGGCTAATATTTGCTAGAAAAAACATGAGCTGATGGGAATATAATTTGATTTGCAGATATTTGATCACATTATTAAGGGTCTACCAAAGTTATAATTTATTTTGAGGATACAGGATTGTCTGAATAAAATTTTATGAAAGTCCATCAAGTAGTTTTCAAGGCATTTCACTCAAAATCACAAATGTCAACCTCATAATGGGACCTGAGGAAAAGTCAGGGACTCATGAACATCAGATGGATTCATCCTCTCGGGACAGCAAATATCTGTACAAAATTTCACTCCAGTCCATTTGACATTTGTTAAAATTGCCTGGAACAAAGTAGTATTTTTCACTACAATGGCGTTTTGAAACAAAGTCCAACAAAATTACCTCACCTCATTAATCATCTCAATCTCTCTGAAGGTCAGACGGTCCAGCCAGTCAACCTTCACCATGTGACCCTGTCGATGGGCCTTTGTGAGCTGTATTGGCAGAGAAAGGGAGAAAGATGGGAGGAAGACAGGGGGTAGGGTAAGGAGAAAAAGAAAATAGAAGTTTACCAAAATACA
Organism: Terapon puta; assembly: GCA_028564955.1. Taxonomy (NCBI): domain Eukaryota; kingdom Metazoa; phylum Chordata; class Actinopteri; order Centrarchiformes; family Terapontidae; genus Terapon; species Terapon puta. The sequence continues at coordinate 5,824,187 of JAOXYL010000051.1, read as the reverse complement.
GAAAAAGACGGAGGTTGAGGTTATGTTGCAGCAGAACTGGTCACAGCATGGTGGCTGATGTGCAAACAGCTCGACCAATCATGCACAAATCCAGTGCCAGCAGCCAATCCAGCATCTCCAGTCACACACTCAGCAGCCAGTCCACTCATCAGTCAGTGTGGGTGTCGGGAATGTAAGCACACACTTGGCCATGACCAGGAAGCCCACAACTCAGCTGGTTAGAATTAGTACTCAATCTTTAGAACAACATATGAACTGGTAGCAGCCCAGAAAAAAGACTCGAGATATGATTAAGTCAACTTTACTCAGCATTAACAAAAAAAGTTTTAGGAATGAAATTATCTTAAAAAAACAAGCCAATCCAATCAGATTGCATTTAAATTAAATGAACTCTGTAACATCTTCCCCTGAGTAGTCCAAAAAGCTGCAACAAGTTGAAAAACACTTTTTTGTGTCCACATTAATAAGAAAAAAAACATGCACACAGGCTTACACAAAATACACCAACGTATGGCAACAGCACAAAACATAAAAATAACGTGTGTGATGCTCTCAAGAACGCAGCCATACACCTTGACAGACAAGTGTTCACACCAAAACCTGGGTCAAAATGTATTTGTAAAAGCACTTAATGGGTTTATACGACATCCCTTTCCCTACATAGAACAAAGCAAAGTGCTCAGGGATTTGAGGAAGTTATCAAGAAGTTTATAAAACTTCCCTGACACAGTCTGAATTGTTCTGATGTGGTGAAAGAATCATGCTCATTTGTAAGTTCATTTACAAATACGTTTGGACCAAGGCTTTCTTCAGATACTCACACTCACACACACACACTCTGCATTTCCAACACTAACTCCTCCACTTGTACTCACATCACTGAGTACCTCCAGGTCTGGGCCCTGGAACAGATGATGGTTTAGACACGAATCGGAGGGTTTGTCTCCTTTTCCAACGCACACACAATGTTTCTTCTTCATCCTCCATCTAATGTGTCCCTGTGCCCTCTCTTTCAACCATTTACTCACACACAAAATCTTATCCTCAACACTCCCCTTTCTCCACAGTCCCCAGCCCTGTTCTCCTCCTGTCCATGCACAGCCAGCACTGTACCTTGGCCAGTCTGCCCATCTGGTCCTCTGTCAGGCTGCTGCTGGTGCGCCCTGGTGTGGTGGTGGGCTCCCCTCCGTCCCCCTCAACACCTGGCCAAACCTTCAGGTCATGCATCCCTTGCCGAAACATGCTGAAAAAACAAAAGCAGTTTCAAAATTACATATCAGTGTGTTTTTTCTTTGTTGCTGCAGCTGTGAGGTGATGTCAAAGTTGATCTTTCAACCTAGTAGACTCACCCATATTTGCCAAACAGGGTAACAGTGGTTCCCCCGACGGGGACGGCTCTGCCAGGCCCATAGATGTCCCACACAGTGAGAGCAACCTGGGCACTTTGGGGAAGGTCTGGGTACTTGACCGGAAGCCGAAGCCATTCATTCCAGCTGCACAGGACAGCAGGAGAGAAACACGCTCAAAATGACTATGCTAACATGTTGATGTACAATTGATGTGTGGTCATAAACTTTTAAGACTTATGAGTAGGGTTTTCTTTAAAAAAATACAAATAAATAATCTCTCTTAATCATCACTTATGACCAACTGTGTGTGTCAGTATCTATATCATTAATACTACTACTACCTTCTTCCTTTATTTTCTTATTTTTGGTGTGTTCAGGACATTTCTGAGCAACAACCTTCGATATGAAAACACACAGGAAAAGGTTGGTACTCACTTCCAACGTGTGCTGAAAGCTTTGTACGATGTGCGAACAGGCAGGGCGAGAGGTTTTCCTTCAGCAAACACCTGACAGGTAACGTAGAGATCTGAGCAGTTCTCCTGGTAGAGGCCAGAGAACCGCAGCATCGGGTCCTCGAGCAGGGCTTTGTAGCTCTTCTGCTCTCGTTTTCCCTCTAAACTGCCTCTGGAAGATGAAATAGAGACAGAGAGATGAGTAGAAACAAGCATGATGCTTACAGATGTTATTAAGAGTAGCCCAACTTGTCCACTTTGTATTTTAAATTGTAGTGTTTTCTTAAATAATTAAAAAAAAATTAGCTTTAAGATGATTTCTCTGTCCAAATGAAAGACTTATTAATTTAAAAAAATGGATAAAAATGGGGGTACTGAATTGTGTTTGTTGTGTTTCACCCACACATGTTTTCTATAAAACAAGAGTACATGGACAAATTACAATACTAAGATGTTTAAACAGAATATATATACTGCTTTAGATTTGGTAATCTAAAGTTTTCTTCCTAATTTGCACAAGTTCTGATTTATTTGATCTTTTCCTTTTGTTCTTAATGTGAGTTAAAAACTACACACAAACTGACTCCATAGATAAAGATAATTAAAATTGTATTGTAACATATAAAAACTGAATATTGACAGCTACTTAATTATTTTAATGGAATAATTAGACTCAAGAGATGTGCGCATGATTTCAATAAAAACAGTCAAGTAAGAACCAACTGCCCTAAGTTATTGTGAAGAAACATCATGCAACTATGGTTATGATGAAATGTTACTCAACTCGACTTGACTTGGTTTAATAACTTTAGAAGAATAAAAGAATAAACCATATCCAATCATTTGTTCTGATATTATAATAAAAACACTTTTTGGACACACTTTCACAAGATTTTCGTTTTGTCTGTAAAATGTCCAGCTTACTTTCCTTGAATTTGAAAGCTCAAATGTTTAATTTGGAGCCAAGTCCTTATATACTAGCTTTATCAATGATCACTTAATTTCATCTACTTAAGCAGTATTGTTGGTTATTCATGTAATGAAATTGAACTAAAACAGTAATAGATATACTGTAGATAACTGTTTTCATAAAATAATCTCCAGAAAGTACTTTATACAATATAAACACTGTACTTTCCCTATCCCCTTATCTTGACTCTACATGAAGAGCCTAAGCCCAATATACACATCAATATATTTCATTTTATATATCAGTATAGTTGATTGTGTTTTAAGCTTAAGTTAATAACTACTTTACTTTGTTGATCTGTAGTCCTTGTTTTGAAATTCAAGTATCTTTATTTCAGTGTACACGGAAAGCGTTTTAACAACCAAAGTCAAATTCTTTGTATGTGTGACTCTGATTGTGATTATGACCCCTAAATTTAAGCTGGATGTTCAAACCAAGCCAGATAGCCCTTTAAAGGTCTTTCCCAAAGTGAGGACCTCACTTTTCAAACTGTCCCCACTTCGCTGGTCTAAAACTCTTGGTTCTCACTAAGATAGCTGCACAAGAACACTCACACACACACAACGAGCATCCTGTCAAGTCACAAGATAGATTAGTTACGCGCAAAAAAAAAAAAAAAAACGATGCACCAAGCAAAAACTTACATCTTAAGTTGAACGTTGATATCCAAGTCACAGCTGTAGACATAGTTGAACTTATCAGTGTCCATCTTCCGACGGGAAAACACTTAATTTCGACCCAGAAACCGGACAAGTTCAACATGAAATCCCGGACGGTTATCTGAGACTCTGCGAGCGGTTGTGTTTGCGACAAGGCCTCGGCTCAACAACACCCCTAAAAACCCGGTTTAAACTGCTGCTCGCACGGATAGCTGTGTTATGAGGCCGCCCACAGCCTGAAAACTGTCACTCTGAGAGCCTGTGCTCACCGTAAACACATTATTTTGACGACTGTCTCGCCGGGCATGATTTGATGTTTTTGAGAGCTACACAACAACACAGCATCAACCGACATATACGGCCAGGAAAAAGCAATCGATCGTCGATGTGTCGGTGCGGACGAGGCCTAAGGAGCCAATCATCGCATCGTGTGTTGATTCATCGAGCCTGACGTGGACCGAGGAGGAAGCGGAGAAGAGGCGGGGCTTAACGCATGCTTATTAAAGGGACAGTACACCCAAAATGGTAACGTTGACGAAACATTATTTTGTCATTATGAATATTATTACATATGAAAATAAGCCAATACAATGCATTGAATAATATGATAGTAAGTAACAATAACAAAAAACACTAATTAAACTGCGTAAATGATTAATATTAGTTAAAATAGACACTTAATGAGAAAATGTAGACACCACTCACAGCTGCTTAATGAATTAGACCATTTTGATTAAATAATTAGACTCATGAGCTTTGCAGATGATTTCAATAAAGAGACTGAGGAGTCCTAATTGAGAACAAATTCCCCTAAGTAATGGTGAAGAAGGCAAACATCCTGCAACAAACTGGAAATGATCAAATCTTATACAACTTTAATCAAATACTGGATTCAGCTTACTACAATATTGTCCCAAGAGGACAAAAAACGTTTTGTTTTTTTTCACTGAATTACACAATAAACAATAGAATAAATACAATCACAATTCACCAGCACAAAAATGTAAATGAAACAAGAATCACATTATAAACTCTTTTTATTTATTTTTCTCAGTCTACAAAGTTAAAATGATATATTTTACATTTAATATTCACATTTACTCTATATCCATATTCCTTCTAATTATATGTTGACTGATTAAAAAAGCTTTTCCATACATAATATGGTATCAGCATTTCAAAGTATGTTGCTTATCATTCTTAACCATTCAAGAAAATGGCATCAAAAAAAGAAATAGGGAACCATAATCTATCATGTGTACTGACAATTTAACTCTGACTTTGGAACACTATTGTCTGTTTAAAAATTTAGAGCAAATGGTGCTAAAGCATCATTAATTTAATTTTGGATGCACTTTGGATGGATGGGATTGTTGCCATTACATATTCATCACATTTTTATTAAAATTGCAATTAATAGCAAATCAAGTCTTTTAGTGGTATCAGTGAGATCCCAGCAAAATGTAAGAAAGGACAGTGGGAATGATTTGATACACAACATTTTATGTCCTATAAAACTACAGATTTAGCAAACTCTTGAAAATAGTAGAATTCCATGTTATTTATGGTTGTTAATATTTGTTGTTAATTATGTAACAATATATAATATATGTTTACAAGCCTCTCAGGGTACAGTGGAAAATATTTATTCACCATTAAGAAATCCCAACAAAAATACAGTCCTCTTATTGAGGATTAAAGATACCAAACACGATGACGACTGCCTGAACTTTCAAACAGAAAATTAAAACGCACTTGTCACCAATTAAATGCACATCCATGAAGAGCAGCAGGCGTGTGACAGGAAAATCCTGATCTTTTGTTTTGATTAGGTCCTCCCTTCTCATCAAAGCTGACGACAACTGGCTGACAGAGCAGGGTGTGAACTTATCATCAGTGTATTGTATCGAAGAGGTCAACACCACCCGAGCTGAACTTATGGAAGAACATAAGCCATTAATGCACCTTCCATCCTCTGCAACAACATCTGAATAAATCAGCCTCTGTAATGCTCAAACGATCTACACTATCTGGCATTATTATTATTAAAAATTACCTGTTTTCTGCTCATATTTATGACTACAGTGCTTGAACTACAACATGAAGGCTGTACAGCTTTAGAGGGGCAACTGTGAGTCATAACAACAAAGAAGCACCCCTGACTGATGAGGGAGACTCTCTCCGACTACTGTGGGGTACCAGAGACGGTACGTAAAACACCACGTTACAAGACTCCGGGGCCTCCTGTGAGAGGATTTTTCCTATGATCTCGCACCTCAAGCTGCAGATAACATACAAATGGGAGAAAATGAGCTAATGTTTTGTTGGCCCTGGCAGCAATACTGTGCTGCATTGTCAGGTCAAATTTTATGTTTTTGACATTTTTCAGGAATGAATTTATGAGAGCGGACACAGATTATACAGAGCCCAGCGATAATGGATTTATGGGACTGATGCAGACACCGATATTAAGTATCTGTTATTAAGAATTAAGAATCAAGAGACTTTATTGTCGTCATGTTTTCACATGACAAAATTAAGATTGGTGACTTCCAGCTTCAAACATAAATATATGTAAAATATATAATGTGTGTGTGTGTGTGTGTGTGTGTGTGTGTGTATGTGTGTGTGTGTACACAAAAAGCCCCTGCGATAAAAGAATTGTGACTGAAATACTGGAAAAAAGTGTAAATTCTGTGATTTAAAAAAACTGCTAAAATCTTTTTCCACCAAGAAGTTTCACATTCATTCTTAACTTAACCCAATTCCACCAGTCTGCTGAAAAATGTACATCATAATGAGGGGCTTTTTAAAAATAATGACTGACCCACTTCGAAATAATGACTTGGTTTCTCAAAATGAATGACTTAGTGTTATAAATTATAAGTTAGTGTCTCAAAATACTGACTTAGTATAATGATTTTTCTAATCTTCTCATCATTTTTTTTAAATCAAATTGGAGTAATATAACACTCTATTAACTGATATATCAGCTGAACTCTACAACAAACAGATTGAATATATACATATGATCTATAAACCAATATGGTATGGGTTTATGTCTTTACATCTGATTCCTAAGAGTTTAAAGAAAGTCAGCTTTGAGGTTCTTGAAGATGCTTCACCTCTCATGTCATGTGTTACAGGACTCATCCAAGAGGCTTCAACTGAAGAAGTCTTTTGGATGAGAGGTGAAATATCTAAAAGAAGTTCAACTAAGTTCAGTTGACTTCCCTCAAACTGTCATGACCTGGATGACTGAGAATCTTCATACGTGCTTTGACCATCATTCCTTTGGGGTTGGATGGGACCTGCATGAGGTCACAGACAGGAGTTAATGATGCGACATCATTAATATGATGTAACTCTGCCGAGGAAGGCAGGGTCACAGGTTACATCTGACCCATTTATACAACAGCAAGTGCATATAAATGTATGTGTAGATACTGCTGCGCGTGAACATACAGATGACAAAAACAGCATTGTTGGCTTAACGTGAGTCCCCAGAACAGCTTTAATGCTCCATTTCAAAGATCCTCCAACTCTCTGAACTTTACTGAAGGGATGAATCATTCTTCCAAAAGACATTCCCTCATTTAGTGATTTGATTATGATGGTGGAGAATATGGACAAAATTCTCCACTAATCTGTTCAATAATTTCCTATAATTTGTCTCCTCTGTGTCTGACAGAGTGTAAGTGATATGCCATAGATGAGGGTTTCAGCATGTGTTTCACATCTTCAGTTTCTGACCGGCAACAACACATGAGAGGATAAATGTGGATGAATCATGTTTGATAATTCCATCCTTCTCTCTCCGTCCTCCCTCCCTCTCTTCCTCATGCTCTCCTTAGACGTCACCCCCTTTTCTCTCCCTGCCCTCCATACTTTTCTCCTTTCCTTCCCACTCTTAGTCACCGCACGGATGTGTCATTGTTTCTATCACTTTAGAGGTTCATGCCCGCTGAAGCGCAGCGAGGTGATCTCCTTAGAGTGCCCAAGACAGCGCCAAGACACAAGATCACCCCCACCACCTCTCTCTTTACACCCCCTCCACACAAACCACCACCTCCTCATTCCCAAATGGATGGCACCGCCGACACCTTCCTCAGCCAGGCCTGCGGGCCACATGACGGCGCTGACCCCACCTCCACGCCACGGTCGTAAAGCCTCAGGATGTATAAATGGGGGAGAAAAGGGAGAAGGGGAATCAGAGGCTGACCTGACCAGATGAAGATGGAGCTCATCGGGGTTAACTTTGTCCTTGCAGCTGCGGGGTTTCTCCTGTGGACCAGTGGTGGGTCTGCTGCGCCGATGGAGTGCCACTTCAACTCCAGAGGTGAGATCCCACATCTGAAATTACAATATTATACATATGCGTAATATTTCTGAGTTAATTTTTGACTCCCATGTGTTTCAGCACTGTGTGTGTTCGAGGGAAGGCACTACTCACTGGGCGAAACCTGGATGGACAATGCTTGTATGCAGTGCACCTGTCTGTACCCTGTCGGCGTCGGTTGCTGCGAGACGTGAGTACACAAACAACCTGTGGTTTGGTGTCCAGATGCGCTCGGTACGCTCATCTGTGCTCACACACTCAAAGTTTCATTCAGAGAATTAGCAGCAAAATGTACCCATAAGTATGAAAAGGCAAAAGTCATGTTTTATATTATTGTGTTTCTGCCACTGATGTTAACAGCGTCTTAATGTCTAATGACTAAGGCTCAGTGGAGCTATCTTATATAGTGTTGGGATGTTTAAGGATACAACAATAATGATGCATCATATTTTGTAATAACACTTTACCATATCTTTTATTGGCTGATTATATCTATAATATTATAACTATCAGGTTAAATGATACCTGACAAATGTAGTGGAAGAAAGCCTGCAATATCTATCTGTGTGTAATATGTTGTAGAGTAGAAATATAACTAACAAGAAATAATCAAGTAAAGTGCAAATACCCCACAAGTCTGCTGAAGTACATCACTTGAATACATTTACTTAGTTAACTTCTGTGATTAAGGGTTCAAGAATTTTGTATGCTTTAATTGAAGCCTCTCCTCCTAAATATGGTGACAGTTTTTTTTTTTTAAATCAATGCCATCACCTCCAACCTCCAGTGATGGTTGTTGATTTTTGAGTGGAATGAAATGTATTTTTTTTAACTATGAGTGCAAAAAAGACACACAGTCTTCTCCTTTACCTTGATGACTGTCCAGGGTGCATCGGCCGGTGGACTTCCCCGCGTGGTGTGAGGTGCGGGTGGAGCCGGTGACCTGCAAAGTGTCCCTGGTCCAGACGGCTGACCCCCGCCTGCCCTGCTCCCCAGGTGAGGACATCAGAGATCCCAGCCACGGATCACTGCAGCAGCAGCTGGAGAAGTAGAAACCTGCTCAGCTACCCGTTCAGTCCGTCTGCCTGTGAAACCAGTACTCACCACAGTTAGAAATCATTAGCCACTTTTATTCACATACTGTACTAAGATGTAATTTTAAACAGCATCTTTAATTTTTGATTCAATGTGAGAAAAATCTGTGTGAAAATATATATATATATATATTTTTTTTTAAACACTGAGCAGCAAATGATATAACACGTTAACAAATTTAAGCATCACCTGCTTTTTATATATATATATATATTTGCTATTGATTATTATACTGTTTAAACTGTTTGAATGCTGATGGCTGATGAACTGCACAAGTTAGTTTTTAGTTGAAGGTTGCTTTGGCATTTTTTAAGGTTGTTTTGATCCTGCACGTCTAGATTTAGCTTCTTTCTTCAATGTTTACAGGGACATTTATATTAAGTCGAAAGCCATTTATTTCATTAATCCAACAATGACATAATGTAAATATAAGCAAATATATACGTACATTAATATATAGAATAATTCCTGTTGAATTGGACCTGTTCTCTGCTGTAACTCATTTACTCTCCAAATAAAAGTCTTGTTTACAAAGAAAAATTTTTGTGAAACAATGAATGACTTCCACACATGTAATCAAATTTAAAATCACACTTTAATCAACTCTTGAGTATTTACACCTCGACACAGCCTTTTGTCAAGCTGAAAGAAAAACCGTTAAAATAGTACAAATATTTTGAATAAGAAAGAATCGTTGCATAAAATGAGAATGAACAATTGTGCGAGCGAGCAAAGGAGTCAAAAATGAAAAATAAAAACAGAAACGCAGCGACCACAGAAATAGTTGCACTTCACAAGATCAACATGTGTGGTTCTTTGAAAAGGACAGATGCATTTTAAGTTAAGATGCACTGCAAAATGTAAAACACAAGTTTCATACTGTAAATTACTTTAAATATGGAATTCATCACTGGTTCTGCAAAAACAACAAAAAAAATGCTCCTTTGTTCCCGAAATGTGCACCTCTGTGCCGATATTTCCCATTTTAACAGTCTCTCACACACACACACACACACACGCACACACACAGACGATACCCTCAGAAGCACGTCTGTCGCCTCACACATACAAACAGTCAAATGTTAATGCTGTTGGTCCCTGTAAAGTGGGACATGTAGGACGCCAGGGCCGGGTTGGTAGGTAGGACTTTGATTGGCAGATCCCAAGTGAAGGTGTCCACATCCACGTGCTCCGCCCCCGCCCAAACTGTGACCTCCGATTGGTTCTGGAGAACTGTAGGCGGTTCCATGGGCTCCTGTGCAGTGACGAACTCAAAGTGCAGACGCCACCTCAGGATCACTGTTGAGTTAAAATTCTGCTTGTTAAGTGTACACATGATGGAAAAGCAGTTTGATTTAATCTGCATAGAGTAGAAAGGTATATAAATAAGGTTATTTTTAAATTAAAATGATGCCAAACTAGCTATTTGCAGCTCTAGTTTACAGTGCATCCATGGGTGTGCAAACAATTGCCACTGGATAGTGAGGGAAAAAAAGTGATGACTCTTTAGCAACCTCTGGAATTATAAGTAGTATTTTTTTAAGATTTTCAGGCGAGTTCTCAACATGTATAGTATAGTTTAGGTCACACTGTGGCTAAAAAAGATGCACATAAAAACACAGCTTTATAATTTCACTACTGGTTAAAAACACAGCAGGTGCTTCTTTATTTGCGAAATTAGAGATACATTCCAAATATTAAATCAGTGACATTTCTTAATACCAGGATGTGAATGTGAACATTAGTAAACATGGAAAGAGTATCTGAAATGTGGCATTTGAAATATCACTTGAGGAAACTGACCTATGTCTGTGCTGAAACCCGGCGTGACGTTGAGGGGGATGGGGAGGGAGAAGTGGCTGGAGGCGGTGTGGAGGCAGGACTCCAGGTGTCGCCCGTGTCCAGTCACACTGAGGGTCTGTCCGGGACGCCGCTGGTACTGCTCCTGGATCTCCTCCTCGCTCTGAAGGCTCACTGAATACTGCAGGACATAAACACAGACGTGCAGGGGATCATGACTTCCACAATGATGATTTAATGAAAAAGTAATGTTGTGCAAAGACTGCAGCAATGTAAAAAATAAAAAACAAGAGCGGACCTGCAAACAAGGAATGTCTCCCTCTGAGAAGTTGAACGTGCCGATGATGTCCTCCCCGAGTCTGTAAACAGTCTTGAAGATGCAGAACTTTGCCACTTTCCCACGCATATTGGTGATATTAAACATGTCTGGACAATACAAAAGGAAAAACAGGTCAAATGTGGACAGTCAACTTAAAAACTGTGGAAAATACAATTCAGCAAAAATAGATTAAAAGTAGAAGCAATATCATTTAGAAGTATAGATTTACTAAACTACTATTAGTACTTGTGTCTATGTTACATTTACGCTCTGTAATTTGTTGTTTTTAACTCTGTTTACATATTAGTTAAGAAAGAGGAAACATATTAATGACACGAATGAGGCACCACAGTTTTATTTCCTGCTATAAACTTTATTCGCATGGGTGACTGATGTTCTTGTAAAAAGTGTACAATTTCACACAATAAAAAGGGGTGAGAATGCAACTCACGGGGGCAGCGTCTCGAGGTGGAGACCATCAGCATGTCCAGAGCTCTCTCCAAAGGACGAGCATCCCTGCGGCTCGCTTCCTCTTCCTCCAGGAACGGGTTAGAGGGGGAGACCTCCTCATCCTGGGGAAACGGAGGCTCTGGCATGCCTACAGGTTAATTAACCACATAAAACGTTTGTAGGGTGTTATTTGTTTAAGAGGCTAAAAGAAAAGTTGATATCCAAGGCATTTTAAACCAGCGTTTTTCTTATATTTCCACCTCAAAATCCCTCTCACCTTGCAGGACCAGCACTCTGAAGGGGACTCTGAGTAGTTTGATGGGAGAGTTGACTCTCTGGCAGCCAATGGTTAGTTTGTAGACGTACTTCACCGCCTGACCACGGAAACTAGGAGGACCATCTATGGGTACGATCTCACTGTAAGAATCTGTGGAGGAGTGAGTGCACATGTAGGACAGTCTGAATCACACACAGACACAAATAGATATGGCATGACCACTAGGGGAAAACTACCAGATATGAAACATTTACAATGATACAGAGGTCTTGTCATTTAGACAAACAAGCACTGTTTTATAAGTACTCTTCATCTGCGGCAGTTTTATGACACTCACTCAGTGACACAAATGAAAACGGTAGATTTAACTTTTAACACGTATGGACACACATACAGGTTTTGCTCTCTCCGGGATCCAGGCGCAGGTCGCAGAATAGTATCTTAGGTGGTGTGTCCAGCACACACTGCCCTCGCTCTCCTGAAAAGACGAGAATTAGTGCTCAGGTGATTTGAGGTAGACCACATGTGATGCAATAAGACTATTAAAACAATGTTCATAACACCCAGAACATCTTAAATCGTTGTCTGAAGACTTGTTGTGTTTTAGTTTGCAGTAAAACAATAAAGATGTTCATGTTTTTCTGAAGGTTTTTAAATGGCAAAGCCACTGACCTCTGCTGGGAATGAGCACTGTGTCGCTCTCAGCCTGAACATCCTGTTTGTTGCCCTGTGCCGGCAGAGCCACTCTGCTTTCACTGGCATGAAACTGGCAGTGGATCTGAGCACTGGCCCATGCTAGCATCTCACTGAGACAGACAGAAGGCAAGGGTTACATAAGGGCCTGTACAGAGTGACTGATTAAATGATTTTATTTAAGTGTTCAGCATCATATGATCCCTGTTGTGTGGAGTTACAAAACTCTACAGATGACAGCAAGAAGACCAAATAAAAGGGTCAGCTGTCTTTAGGCTAACCAGTTCTTCTTTTTAGAGATATTAGTTTCCGCCGCTCTTTGTACAGAGGGAAAGGAGGTTTCATCCTCAACAAAACCAAGATCACAGAAAAAAATACTTTAAGAAAGATACTACACAGTACTTTATTATGGTGCAGACCTAACAAAGACCAAAGGAGAGTTTTTAGAGCAAAGACTGCATCGTGATTTAATTACTAAAGGGTAAAAGTTAAAGTGCTGCTTTAAGGTAGTGATTCATTTCTTCACATAAACTTCTACATGATGCCAAATTTATGACATTATTTGTCAAAAAATTCCCTGCCAGAAAATCTTTACATAATAGTGCATTATCACAAACGAATGGCTTTAACATTGATGATATAATCCAAAAATTACATTTTGCTGTCAAAGTTTTATATTAGTACTGTACCAGTATAAATATAGTACTGATTGGTTTTGGTAAATAAATGTCCCTTTTATATGTCGGTTTCTTTGATGATAAATCTCTGTACAAAACCTGAGAGGAAACCACTATTTGTTAAACTAATCATCCAAAAGGTATGGCAATTTGGTTTGGAAACAAATAAATCTCCCTGAGAGCAGACAGAGGTCGTTTGTTTATTCCCTTGTTTGATGGATGAAGAGGAGAAAGTGTTTTACCTGCTGGCAGAGGTGGACAGGTGAGACATCGGGTTGGTGAAGGTGATGAGACACTCCAGGAGCTCCCCGGCCAGAAACACGGGGCCCCGGGCCATGGAGGCCACCACCTCGATCATCTGCACCCAAACAAACACGAACAAACACCCACAGAGAGACAACAAGAGGCGCTGGGGTCAAAAACAGTCACATAAAACTGCCTTTTAACAGTAAACAACCAGCTACCCGCGGGCTGCTGCTGTTTTTAAAGCTAATTTGAAGACATACCTCGGTTTCTTACGACACTGCAGCAACGCAAATATGTATTTTATCCCCAGGTGCACCTACATGTGCTTCTCGACTGAAAAAAGACAGAGTTTTGTTGTTATTCCAGAGGAATTGAACATATCTTGTCTGGTTAGTTAGCAGCTACATTAAAGTAAAAGTCTGTTTACTGTTCTACGTCGGCTGCGGTGCAACCAATCCCTAACCAAGTGATATAAAATTCCTGAATATTAAGGTAATATACACAAAAGTATGCATTTAATTTCCTTAATATTTGTATTTATTGTCTTAATATTTTCTCCAGTATTAATTAAACGTTATTTATGGAATAAAACGACGGTGTAAAACTCCTGTGTTGTTTTTGATCGGCCATTAGAAAGCCGTACCGTGGCACGGTTCAAGAGTGGTGGGCTGTTGCTATGGTAACTTGTAGGGAGACGTAATCCAAACATTTACTAATATTAACAAATGTCTGCGCGTATTAACGCCTCATATACTCGACAGTGGTGTTATTAAAAATCTGTTATATGTATAAATGGATACTAATGTGATTATGCGTCTTGATTGTAGGATAGGTTAAATAAGCGCGGTGAATATACCCCCCCCTTTTTTACTCAAAATGGTACAATCCGAGCAAAGCCGTACGTATTTTGTATCTTATTAGCCCTCAGCTAGTTTGTCAGGCATCAATAACAGACTGCTCGATTGTTGTTTTTGCTAGTCCAAAGTCAAACAAAGTGCTTTAGTTTTAGTTTTTTTTTATTTAAAATAATAATAGGAGCCTTGGTGGGGTTTGGATAGACAAGTCTCATATTAAAATGCCTTCCAAGCAGGCAGCCAGAAGAAAAAGACTGCCTGACAGACTAAGATAAGGGCTAAAAACCAACTCTCAACATAGTGCTAACAGAAGCTACAGTCCTGACAAGTCGGACTGCAGCTGCAGGAGGATGAAGGCGTTGCACCGGTATTTAAAAAACAATAACCCTTCTCTTTCCTGGTGTTGATTAAGACTTAGCTGATTTCGTTAACTTTTCCTCAGCGCCTCTAAAGCAAAAAGGCTAGCCCCGCTGTTGTAGCTTGATGCATGGTTGAGGGAAGAGGAGGGGGGGTGTAATGTTATCAGACCAACCATTTCTGGGATGCTTTTTGGCTTGATTGATCGATTTCGGCCCTCTTGCATGTGATCACCGCTTTTCTTTTCGTTGTTTTGTCTCTCTCTGCTAGGTGATCGGCATCCCTGACGCTTCCTGCTGGCTGTCACCCTTCCACCTGACAGCACAGCCACAGCCACAGCCAGACTCCATGCAGAGGGGGGCAACAAAAAGGTGGTCTCCCATCTCTGAAACACAGGAATCCAGAGCCGGATGGTGAAGCAAAGTGCTGCACACCGTCCCCAGTGAGACTGCAGAAGCTAAATGCTCTTGTGTGCAGTAATGTTATAATGGCACTGGAACCTCCTACCTGAAGGAGCAATTATTATTTACATGTCAGTCCCAGTCCCGCAGGTATTCAGGGCCAGTTGAGAACCGGTTTACACCACAGGAATGACTCTTTGCAGCTTCCTGATTCTCTCACAAATAGTCAGGCCTCACATTCATCTGTCTACCTCCTCCTGTGCCTCTGCTCCACGGCTGAAGGCACAATAAACCACCTGTGTTGACACAAGGTGGTGACAACTTCCCTGTCGTCTTTTTGGCAAGCGTTTCGCTGCTCCAGTTCACAGCCACAAGTTCCCCCTGTCGAAGGGTGTGCTGCTAAAATGACAGCGGAGTGGGGGGAGAAATCCTCCGCGGACCTCATGAGTAGGTATGTCTCCAAGGAGATGGGGTACGGGGTGCCCAGGGAGGGTTGGCGCATCTGCTTGGCGCACGAGTTCAAGGAGAAGAGGAAGCCCTTTCAGGCGAAGGACGTCTCGCTGTCCAACGTCCTGGAGCACATCGGCCTCGGGATCAGGTGAGACGTTTGCACGAAACACCACAAGTGCTCTGTTCTGCTTTTCCGCCTCGCTCATCAAGTCATTTCCAGCCATCATGAGGAGACGCAGTTTGATGAGAGACAGCAGAAAGTGATTTTCTGTATTCAGTTCACGCCTCCATATGTCATGGCAACCCCCCCAGTCTATACCATCTACCTGTGTGCATGTTTCCATGGTGCACTACCTGGGGATCCATTAACCTATAGTGTCAGATTTCTCAGCCCTCAACAGAGAAGAGGTGTGAACTGCAGCCCTGTTTTGCAATGGTTGACGCTGCAAGTTATCATAACAAATTTTTTTGTACATTTTTTTGCACATTTGAAACTGATGTGTACAGCTCATTGCTTTTCTCTGGTTTTCTAGAACGTAACTAAAGGAGCGTGTGAGTTTCTGTGTGTGTTTTATTTGGTTTTAACAGACTGGAGCAGCACCATAAACACCTGATTAGGAGGGTGAAAGGTTCTTTTGCAATCCGGTCTGCCGTTTTCTTTAGTCTTGGTCTTCCCTATCATTTCACCCTGGTGTTACCCAAAACTTACACAATTCACAGAGCAGTCTCTAAGAGTCCACTCTAAAATCAACAGGCATGTAACTAACCCTTCTATTTTTCAAAGCAGTGTATGAGCTGTGGGTCCAGGTCAGCTTCAAGCTCAAGGAGCTCTTCGTTTACTCCTCCATGACTTCAAAAGCTCTGCAGTAATAAAAGCAGGAGGGATATGGTGCAATGTTATGTCTGTTTGTTAAGTTGTCAGCGAGTGCAGCTTAAATCTCTTCAGCCGAATTGTCACCCTGCAGCTATGGGGGGGAAAAAAGAAAGAAATCCAGCACAGATCTCAACATCTGTTGATCCGGTTGTGTTTGTTTTCCCCACAACCTGCTGACATCTGAGATGCAAAGTAATTCACTCTGCAGCCTGAGTGGACTGCCGGGCGCACAGCCAGCAACACTTTCTCTCAGTTATCATTTAAGTCCCGAGTTGAGTCAGATGACAAAAATGGAGCCGTCCTCCATTTGTTGACAGAGATACTCTAGCTTTTTGGTACTTTCAACCCCATTCAAATCACTACAATCAATAGCTGTTAGTCATTTCTATTGTCCCGCCACAGGACACCTGCAGGTTAATCCACAGAAACGGCATGTTTCAGCTCAACAACGTGTCGTTTTGTTATGTTGTGTGCGAGACAACAGCAAGGCCGTGTCGTTTCTGTGACATAGTTCTCCTCTGAGTTCCAGCAGGCAAAACGTTAAACCACAAACTTGCTTCACTTTCTAGAAATCTGATCTGAAGTGTTGCCGTGAAGCGAACGACACTCCTGACTCTCAGATTATGCCAATGCGAAGAATCCCCAAACAAAACAAAGCCGTTTCCTCCCCCATTTCTCATCCAAGGTGTGTCTCGCCAGGCTTGATCGCCATGGCAACATGTGTTAATCATTGTACAGAATAGCGTAACGACCATTATGCAGTAAGCCTGAGTTGTATAAAGAGTTTGGTTAGTGTTAAACCCAGAGACAACCTGCTTTTATTTGGAGCAATGAAGGATTGGCACGACATAAAAAAAAAAAAAAGTCAAAGAACCACCAGTAGGCTAAGTGCCACAGTTGTTGGGATTTAACCTAGATTTGAAAGCTTGTCTTCAGCCTTATCTTACATGCAAAGGCAAAGGATGAGGGGACAAAGTGTGCCAATTTATAGGGTTCAAAGGTGTGGAGGGGCCCACTAAGATTTCAAGATTTCAGGACTTCAAGAATTTATTGTCATGACTCAACAATTTACATGAGCAATCACGGGTTATGAAATTCTTAAGAATAGAGATGCTCAACAAAAAAAGGTTAAGAAATGAAAATAAAAAATAACATTTAGGATAAAAAATAAACTCAACAAGTTGGGTTCATCTCAGCGTCCTCGGCCTGTATTCACACGGCCGGATCAGGGTGAGGCCTATTGTTTGCATTCCAGCTGAGCTGCAGAACATCAAAATACTGACAAAAACCCGCCGCGGCTTCAAATAACTCGCTTTTACCGCTCCCATTCATCTTCCTACCCGAGTGGAGCCAATACCATTGTTGTCTCCCCGAGTGCCGCTTTCCTGTGAAGTGATTGTTTGCGCTGTGTCGGCATGCACTGCGAATTTTGCAGGACCTGAAACGATGTCACTCTCAAACCATGTCATAATGCAGAGCACAAAGCCTCTTGGTGATGAGTTACGTTGGTGTTACATTGCTTTTCTTGCAGCACGTTGTCACCTATGTGGGACACCTCATTTGCAATAACAACCACAACACTCGCCACTGATTATGAGATGCTTCAGAGTCGCGGCGGCTCACCTCACGCTGAGCTTTGTCCTGTGAAAAACCCTGATGTACAAACGACAAAGAAACGGTTGTTAAAGCTGTTTGTTTTGTATTTATTAGAAATTATTTTTATTTTATGCCTGTACTCCAGCATGTGTGGTTGCTAAAGTACTCTGGACAATAGGCGGACGAGGGTGTAATCGTGATTTGACTGGTGGTGTTAAAAGATGTCAGCTGAGCAGTTTCTGGCTCTCTCGTTGGTGGTTTGGCATTTTTCAGGCGCCTGAACAAGAAAGAGGTGGGATGCTGAACTGAGAGCTGCAACATCTGCAGAGGAAGAGCTTAGCCGCTGTTGCTTTTTGTCGCACGTGTATTGTGGTCTGTTACATCCTGGCTGTCACTAGAGTCCACGAGCTTCTTCCTGCGTGCTCAGTGTCGGCTGAAAGTTCAAATGATGAATAAAGCTGCTCCTCCTCATGCAAGCAGTTTGATGCTTTGTTCTGCACATCGACAGAAAATCTACCACGTCTGAGATCAGAGTTCAGAGCGTAAACGGATTACTGACTCTGACGCTGACTGTGATCTTCTGAGCCTCTGGCCCTTGGGCTCTGTGAGCTGTTTGAAACCTTTTTTGTAACGCAGCCTAATTAATATTTTACACTGCAACCCTGGTGCGATAGCGAGCGTTGCACAAGGACACGCGCTTGCACTGCTAACATCACTCAGATAAAGTGGACCTCGTGTTCCTCATCTGGCGAGTGCATCCTTCATGCAGTTGCACAGTTCCCTCTTTTTCTCTCTGCCCCAGCGTGTGTGTTGGTTCTCGGTCAGACTGCAGCTGCCTTTTTAATGACACATATTCCTGTGACGGTTCATTGTAAACTTGTGAAAATTAAGGACATGCATATTTACAACTCAACACATGACTGCAGTCAGGATGCCTTCACATGTCATGCTTAACCGTGTCTAAACTCACTCTTTGACTTTTTTGTCTCAGTAAATTTCTTGCTTGGTTTCAGCCGTGTTGATTCACTTCCACACATGCGATCCTTTACTGAAATGTGAGGTAATCTTTGTTCAAACAGGTATCTGAAATGGTGGTACAAGAAGACCCAGGTGGAAAAGAAAGCTCCATTCATTGACATGTTTCGTGCCCAACCCTTGCGGCAAATATATGGTGAGTTCGTTTCACATCTTATTTTAAAAAAATGGCTGAATCTAAGAGACAAGAGTGGTCTAACACACAATACATTTTTAAATAAAGCAACCTGTTTAGCAAGATGTTTAAACTGTCAGTGTAACTGATCAATAACTGTCTGATAATGGGCCAAAAACCTTTTCACCCCACATTCAGTGACTCTGTAAAACTCATATTAATATTCATGATATGTTCTGTAATCTCACGAGGGATGGCCTGTGCTTCTCACACGTTCTTCTCATATGACTCTGGATTATCCATTAATCCGCTCGCTCACCGTACTTTAATTTGCAGGTGCTCCGCTCGGCGGTATCGGAGGAGGTACAATCACGAGAGGTTGGAGGGGGGAATTTTGCAGATGGCAGCTTAACCCTGGGATGTACCACTACAAAACTGTCACAGCAAACCAGGTATATAGGATCCTGAATAGAGTGAGGGTTGTATGAAAGGATATTTATCTGGATTACGATCCCTTTGTGTCCAACAACACAAGCAGTTTACAGTGTCAATGAGTATCCACTTGTTTCTTGGGGCTGTGTCATAAAAACTTAAAAATTAACTTTATCCGGCCATAATCACAGCTTCCAGGTGCTAAAGAGAAAATAAACCCCCTAGAACTTAGTCAGAAAAGTCTATGTTAATGGATCTATTTTGTTTGTTGGTCGTAATAAGCAAGAGCCTCTTTCTAATCTAACAACAAAGACAGAGACATCACATTCTTCTACAATACAATGCATGGTATGTTGCACGGTCTAACTCTTTTGGTCATGAAAAACTTGAAAAACTGCTTAAAACTTGAAAAAGAGCTTAGGTAGACTCAAAGTGGCTGCTACACTTAAAAAAAACCAGCATGACTAATTTCTAATGTCTCATTTCCTAATAATAAATAGGATAAAAAAAGGCTGAGTTCACGTGTCCTTCTACTTCCTCTTTTTCCTAGTTTACAGTATGTTTGCGCCGCGGGGGGCAAACCGTTTACCAGCAGGTGCTATCTGTCGAGCGGCCGCCCACATTACAAGGCTGGAACTGGGGCTACTGCGGAGAGTATGCCTTCTATCACGCCTTGTACCCCCGCGCCTGGACCGTCTACCACCTGCCGGGCCAGAACGTCACCTTAACCTGCAGACAGGTTTCCCCAGTCATCCCCCACGACTACCAGGTAACTGATCCAGCAGTTTTTACCTTCTTTACACCTGCACAATGACACTAGGCTTTGACCGCTTCTTGGATTTAAAATTTGAAAAAAAATATTGTTGATTTTCTCAAACTCCCTAATATCGATATCAGCGTGGCCTGATCTGCAGTCATGAAAAAAAGTACATATTCAAAGTTTTGCTGACCTAATAATGTCATTCCTCCACACACCTCTTTTCTCTCAGGACTCGAGTCTCCCGGTGGCGGTGTTTGTGTGGGACATAGAGAACAAAAATGACTACGCCCTGGACGTCTCCATCATGTTCACCGTCGTCAACGGGTCGGGACACAAGGACGACAAGAGCGGGGGACACTGGAACGAACCGTTCCACCTGGAGAAGGAGGGAGAGGCGGTGTCCGGGGTCCTGCTGCATCACTGCGCTGCTGCGAACCCGTACACTCTGTGCGTCGCAGCCCGAGAACAGGTCTGATTTACTGCACAGGGGACCAAACCAGATTTATCTGGAGGTGGATTAATAATCAGCTGATTCTAAAATCTGTTGTGTTAATGAGAATTAGGTTTTAGATTTACTAAGTGTGTTTGTTTTGTGTGCACATTTTAAAACAGCCCGACAGGGAGGTCAGTCACCAGACAGCGTTCAGTCCAAAGGGAACCTGCAGCAGCCTGTGGAGTGACCTCATCACTGACGGACGGCTGGACTCGCCCACAGGTCGGTGCTGCAAAACATACGGCCTATTCACAAGGAGCAGTATCATAAAAGAGAAGTGGAAAGACATGAATTGAAATAAAACACCCTAATATCTAAAACACCATTTATTAAACATTTTGAGCAGATAAAACAAAATGTAGAGCAGAACTGGGAATAACTTTTTTAGAGTAATGATGTATCAAAATTTAAAGAGATATGATTGAGGGCTAATTCACTCGATAATTTTACATTAAAGAAACTATTTGCACTTCTTTTCTGTTACTTGAGATTTGTATGACCTGTGTTGACCTCCTGTTCTTGCTGGCTTCTGCAGGATCCAGCCCACCGACGCCTAAAGGAGAGAAGGTGGCGGCGGCGCTGGCGGTGAGGTGCTCGGTGCCGGCTCAGGGCCACAACAGCCTGGAGTTCTGCCTGGCCTGGGACATGCCCAAAATCACCTTTGGCTCCAGGGAGCGGGAACACATCAGGTAGATCATGTTTGCCTTCAGTCGTTGTGCAATGCATTGTGAAATAGGTTGTTGCTCTTTAACACTGTCACAGGCAGATGCTGGAAGACCACACAAGTGTCGTTGTTGTCACTTTGGCTTTGGAGAGTCGAGCAAGAGAAAAGCTTTTGACTGTCTAGGAGATGTTTTTGCATTTGTCAGTTTTCTTCCATGAATAATTTAGTGACCAAAGTTTCTGTCACAGGGGGTGTGCAAACAAACTTTCAAAGGTGTGTCCTGTTTCAAAGCCCAACCTGAGGCTTTGAAAAGGACACACCTCTGACCTCATTGTAAAGTACTGAGGTCATGCAACCAAAGGTTAGACTTCCCAAAATATCATTTTACAGACTTTTAAAGTGAATCAAAATATAATGTTTTCTGTTTTCTACTTGCTCTTGTTGCATTTGTTGATGAACATGCGGCGTCCTTGTGCCATCATCATCAGCTTGTGGCTTTTTTGTTTTGTTTAGGAGGTACACTCGTTACTTCGGGACCAAAGGGGATGCGTCCCCCTCGCTCAGTCACTACGCCCTGACACACTACAGACAGTGGGAGAAGAGCATCGAGGAGTGGCAGAGACCCATTCTGCAGGACAGGTTGGCCAAATCAACAATGACGACACCGGCTCCTTTTTTCCATTTCTAATAGTTTCTCCTGTAACCTCGGTTTGCACATTCGCTTGCAGCTCTCTCCCCTCCTGGTACAAGTCAGCTCTGTTCAACGAGCTCTACTTTGTGGTGGACGGAGGGACGGTGTGGACGGAGCTGCCGGAGGACGCTGATGTCAGCGGCGGCGTGCGCAGCGAGGACGGCGGACTGCCAGCTCAGCCTGCTGTCATCAAGGAGTACGGCCGATTTGCCTACCTGGAGGGTAAATGTAAAAAATAAACAGTCTGTAACAACAGACACAGCAGTTCGGAGCTGAAACCATTAATTTGTTAATTGGCAGCTATTTTGGTGACTCATGAGTCGTTTACATTACATTTACAAATACCTAAGTTTCTCTAATGTGAGCGTTTTCTGTGATCACTGTAAAATGAATATACTTTGGCTTTGGTTAATTGATTATCCAACAATAATAAATAATTAGCAGATTAATGGTTAATTGACAATGATATATTTGATGTAAAAGTCAAACAAACAAAATACTGCATACCGTCAGACCCAGCTAATTAGGTTTGTTCGTATTGGTCCTTCATGCTAATAATTGATGAGAAACAGTAAAAACTTGTGACACTCAATATGCTTTAATTTTTGGTGTTCAGATATCTTTAACAAAAAAAAAAAAGATTTGACCCCTTAAAGAAAATATAAAACTTAACACACCTTCAGCTATAATGCATTAACGCAGCCTTACAAATGAATGTAGTTATGGTTAAAAAAGTACATCAGCCTTTCAGGAAATACAGTGTCAGCAAAAGTGAGGATAAAAAAACCCTCATGTTTCTACGTGACCCACATCACTGAGCTATTATTGTCTCTCAGGTCAGGAATACAGGATGTACAACACATACGACGTGCACTTCTACGCATCCTTTGCACTGATAATGCTGTGGCCCAAACTCGCCCTCAGTGTGCAATATGATATAGGTGAGTGCTTTCATTTCAGGTTTTGATCTAAATGTATATTTGATAAGGAGCATGACCGGGTCTGTGGATTTACAGCTTTAATCTCTCCTCAGCTGGCAGTGTGGTACAGCACGACCCAACAGAGAGGCTCCATCTGATGAGTGGGCGGTGCTCTCCTGTCAAGGCCAAAAATGTGGTGCCTCATGACATTGGAGACCCAGGTAGGAGGAGGACGAGCTCATTAACTGGAGCTCTGATGGGGGGTGGAATGAGTCAGAGTTTGATTTGCTACCTTTAAGGTGGTCGTGGGTTTCTTGAAATGTGAGCCGCCTCTCACTACGATGCGATGACTCTGTTCCCTAGATGATGAGCCATGGCAGAGGGTGAACGCCTACCTCATCCACGACACTGCAGACTGGAAGGACCTGAACCTGAAGTTTGTCCTGCAAGTCTACAGGGACTTCCACCTCACCCAGGACAGTCAGTACCTACGGGACATGTGGCCAGTCTGCCAGGTATAACGGACTAATATAGCTTTAATTTTACAGGATTTGAGGGCGAGGTTAATTTTGACAATATAGTGCCAAAAAAAATCTCTCAAATATTCCCTGTGTTTGTATCTGGATTATTTGTCACTCAGCTGTTTTATTCTGGTTCGTCTGCTAGGCGGTGATGGACTCGGAGATTAAGTTTGATCTGGATGGAGATGGACTGATAGAAAACTCTGGATACGCTGACCAGACCTATGACGGCTGGACAGTGACTGGACCGAGGTGAGAGAATGTAAAACAAACAAACAAAAAACCCCGTGATGAGTGATTTTTTTTTCTTTCTAAAATGGCAAAACTATGCAGTATAATGACTAATTTGGGCCGTCTTATATCTTTGTTATTTCAGATGCTGTAGTATGATGTAGAAATAAATACGTTAAGACGTGCTCTGTGATACTACCCAGTAATTATTCATACCCAGTCAACTGCTAGTACCATTTAAAATATGAAATAATTTAGGAAACTTGTGGTTACATGTCCTTTACTGCTGCATGATAATTCCGTTTAAATGCATCTTCAAATCGGAATTGGGCAGCAGGAGGGAAGGAGAAAGGGAAGGAAATGGAAAAAAGCATGACTTGTGATAAATGGCAGGAAAAACTGAGTCATCTATAGCTGCAGTGCTCTGAATGAACCAAGGTTGAGTTCAGGAACTGTGGTAAAGCTGACCCTTCCTGTCAAAGCTGGGAAGTCAAACTTGCCATTTGTCGCAAGGTTGTTATGTCTATTAAAAGGTGTTTATTTATTTTATTTATGTGTGTTTCCCAGTGCGTACTGTGGAGGGCTGTGGTTGGCATCCCTGTGTGTGATGTGTAAAATGGCCAGACTGCTGGATGAGGAGGATATGCACCGACGTTACAGAGACATCTTGGACAGGGGCAGCGCTGCTTTTGACAAATTACTGTGGAATGGTGAGCTCAAACACCCATTTCTGTGTGGGAGAGTCTACTCAATTATGAACCAACCCTACAGCAAAGTTTATTTGAGATTTGGAATACCTTCCCTTTTGTTTTCCATTCATGTTTAGGCAAGTACTACAACTATGACAGCAGTGGAAGGGACCTTTCTAACAGTGTCATGTCTGACCAATGTGCTGGCCACTGGTTCCTGAGAGCGTCTGGGCTGGGAGACGGAGACTACCAGGCAAGTTATGACATCAAGCCCCTATTTTTCTTTTGGAGAGGAGATGTTTTGTCCTTTCTGGGCAGTACAAAATGAGAAAGGACTATATTTTAGCCATAACTATATTTAAAAAATCTCAAAGGAACTCTATCAAGGCTGTTTTAAATAGTGTCAGTGACTGAGTGGGGCATTTTACATTGTAAAAGTCAAACTGTCAGCACTCCCTGGTGGACGAATTATGTAATAAATATACTTTCCTCATGACCTGTACCCTAGTTCTGATACTGCGCTACAATCTCTTGCAGCTTATCAGGCAGCATATACATCAGTACCTTAACTGCAAAAAACTAGCATGGGCCAATATGTTTATCTCTAATCGACATTCATATTAATTTGGCAAGCAACCCAAATAGAGGGGTGACATTGGACAAGGCTGTCAGAAGAATTATGACCATCATGTTTTCTATAATATACATGTGTACAATCAAAATTGCATTTGGACGCTACAAAGACATTTCTTTTTTTAAATCCTGTAAATAGTTATCCAATTGCACACGGTATTTGTTCAGTTTGCTTCTTGCCGTAGAGAAGGAAAAAGATGTTGGGTCATGAACAGAAAACAAACATGGGTCAAAGGTTTTGTGGTGTCTTCATCACTTCCTCTCTCCCCACAGGCTTTTCCCAAAGAAAAAATACAGAGCGCACTGAAATCTGTCTTTGACTTGAACGTCATGAGCTTTGCTGGAGGCCAGATGGGGGCAGTTAACGGCATGCGTCCTGAGGGGGTGCCTGACCGCTCAAGCGTCCAGTCAGATGAGGTCTGGATCGGAGTGGTGTATGGACTGGCAGCCACGATGATCCATGAGGTGTGTAAACATTGATTGACACTGAGTAATTTATCATCTAGCGGCCTACTATACACACTAGTCAAAGCTTCAAGTCTGTGAATACTTTTGTTGGGCTTTTTCCTTGTTTTTCTTTAATCTGAAATACTTTTAAAGGAATAATTCTGCATTTTGTTGGCAATATATGTGACTTTAGCTTCGTATTAAAAAGGGTGGTATCTATTCAGTGACCTAGCTCCCAGAAAGAAGGCAAATAAACAAATTTCCCAACAGTTTATCTATTTCTTAAAGTTGAATTAAGATAACTCTTAATTTGTAAGTAGGTGCAAACTCTGATTGTAAGAATTACTGTAGTAAGATCATGACGAACAAGTGCATGTTTTTAATGGCTGGTTGTGATTGTGTGATACTATCTCAAGGTGGCTGTTTTTTGTTTTTTTTCTCAGGGTATGCGAGAAGAAGGTATGCGCACGGCAGAGGGTTGCTATCGGACTGTGTGGGAGAGGCTGGGCATGGCCTTCCAGACGCCTGAAGCTTACTGTGAGAAGGGCATCTACCGCTCCTTGGCGTACATGAGGCCTCTGAGCGTTTGGGCCATGCAGCTGGCCCTGAACACTTCGCAGAAGGATCCGACCACATCAGCTTAAAGGAATTGAATTTGATTTCTCTACTGTTTTTTTTTTTTTTTGGTTTTTGAGGCTTGAAGTCAGAACTGTGACGGTTAATGCTTGACAAAGTCGGTAGCTACTGTAGATCATGATATTATATTTGGGAGATTTTCAAGAGACTGCAAATGGTCCCTGATTTTTAAAAGTCACGCAGTATAGGGTGGTAGTCAGGAAATGTCAAATGTCAATCATCGGCAGTGTGCATTCCGAATTAAAAACTGACCTTGTGTGGCAGCAACATACTGTCTGTTTGCACGCATGTATACACATGCAATACTATGTTTCACAGTCATGTCAATAATAATGTTTGCATACTTGGACTTTGGAAGTTTACTGTGAGTTATTATACCAGCCACATGTAGTCATTATTGTCTTGAACAGCTGAGTACGTGAGAGGACGGTTACCTGAATCAAACGACATTTCATGATCAGGAATATAGACACTTGAAAAGAAGACAGTCAGTTTGAAACTTTTTTTCCACTTAAATCTGAATGCTAAGTGTAAAACGTGATGAGTAGTGTTGGAAATTAAATCTGAAAAAATTATATACATTTCTTTTTTAAATATAGCATTTGGTGCCTTGTTGCATGTTGGCCTATATCTACAGTATATAAATGTAGTGGCAACATTTACTATGTTTTATAAAATCCAATACTCATGACAATCACGCTCAATAAATGACTGAATAAGATACAACTGAAGCTTTGTTGGTCTTTGTTGATCAAAGGTTCTCCACAGAATGTTCACAACATTCTCTCGGTCCTTGATTGTGATTAGCTGGGCTGCATTCAAAGCCGTTGTAAAATTCTTTATAAAACGGATCATCTTTGTTCTTCCGTCCAAGAAACATCAGAGTGTTCCATTTAGAAAGAGCACTAAATTGGGGATAAGCCAAGTTCTCTGTCACTTTAACACGAATAATGGTAAAGGTCCTACCTGTGTCTGTTGCCCACCCACAAAAATTGCCAGGTATGTTAAGTTTAAGTGTTGTAAATTTATTGTGAACCAGTCCCATGTGGTGCTCATTACTTGACTTACTTAACCATAGCACCTGTTGCTGGGGAGGTTAACCGTGATTGACAGACATGTTGATTGTTTGATAATCCACTTTATCGATCTGTGACAGCAACATTTGCGAGATATGATAGACTTAATATTAAAAATGAGATGTGTTGTCTGTATCTACATTTAAGTCTGTGACATGGTGTGTGAAGCATTTATACACTAGCATTTAGCTTAGCAGACCTCTGGGCCAGTATGACCCCAAAACAAACTGGCTAATTGCTATAAAAATGATCAAAGTAATGCAGCAATAACCATGACATGATGCTTATTTGTAAAAAGTCTGAATTAATTCTTTGTCCGATTTGTTTGCAAGACCAAAAGCAATCAACTTTTAAAATCTGAATTGAATGAATCTGAATTAATTTTGGAAAGCAAGTTTGAGAGGAGACAGAGAAGCTTGGATAGTCAAGATACCATAAAACAGGGGTCTCAAACTGATCCATGAAAGGGCCGGTGTGGCTGCAGGTTTTTGTTCCAACCAGGCAGGACCACTCCTGATTTGACTTCAATCAATTGAACTCTCACAACTCTGTTGTGACTGAAGTCAAATCAGGTGTGGTCCTGCTTGGTTGGAACAAAAACCTGCAGCCACACCGGCCCTTTCATGGATCAGTTT
>JAOXYL010000051.1:5713095-5724201 GCA_028564955.1 Terapon puta | reverse complement strand
AGATTTTTTCTTTTTTTTTTTTTTTCCCCCAGCAGTGGATAGGAGAGCTGCGACGTGAACAGAGCGAGCCACACCCACAGCACGGGATGAAGGGGAGGAGAGTTTCATCTGTAGTGAAAGCTTTTTATGGGATGTGGGTGTTTGGCAGGTGGTGGCGCATGAGTAAAGGACGGAGAGAGGCGATGTGTGAGCTAACTAAATATAGGCTGAGTGGACAGAGAAGCAGCTACACAGAGATACTTCCTGCTGCTTATCCACTCCCCTCCTGTCAGCCCCACCTCATCCCCTCAATCTCCCCTCTTATCTCCATCTCCACCGCCCCTCCCTCATGTTTCTCTTTTGGGTCTTTACAGTAAGACTTGCTGGCATCAGTATTTGCCTCTGAGCTGTGGGATCCTCTCCGATCCCATTATTTGTGTAGTGGTCAGTAGCTCAAACTATGATCTCACTTGCCCTTGCTGCCTGTTGAGTCTTCGTTTTCAATGTAGTGATACTGTAGTTAACGCCGGCCGGCCTGATCACCTGCGCACAGCGACGTTTGGCTTATGCCGCCCAATCGGGCGAGCTCCCCGTAACTCGGGATAAGATGTTTTAGAAGATAAACGCTAACTGGCTCCAGCTGCACGAACGCGCTGTGTAAACACGCTACGGAGAAACAGATCTTTGGCTGCCATATTTTTCCACCGCGTTCACCATTTCAAAGAAACGTTAAAATGCTTCTTATGAAACAGGTGGAACTTCTTCTTTTTTTTGTATTACTGGTGTTGCCGGACTCACAGTAGAGAAGCACTGTAACCAGAAACAAGGGCTGAGAGGAGGATTATGCAAACTCAAGACGAACACTTACAGTCACTGGTTTTTGAAAAAAAAAAAAGAAGAAAAGCAGCTGAATACTTGCAGTGAACTTAAAGTATGTGCACACCAAGTTTGCCATAGTGCTGATAAAATCTGATCAAATCTGAGCCACTGGACCAGCGACTTGGCTGCAAAACATATTCTGCTGTGTGAAGAAGTACTCAGGGTTTCGTCTAAACCCTGATTATGAGAGCTAACTAAGTAAAATTGAGGTTGAATTGAAGTTTGTGGGTCTGTAACTTCCTGCTGTCAAACGAAAAAATCTTTGTGAGCAGCATTTTACACCCACACAGCAAGAAAGGAGGCTCAAATCTTCAAGTGTGAGTGTGTGTGAGTCTAAATGTGTGAGAGAGAGACAGTCCTGTGTTTTGTTCACATGTGACCTCTGTGTGTTGTCCCGCTGTGTTTCCTCTGCACCTCGTTCATTTACGTGTAAGTGGGTTTACGTTGTGCAATCAACAAATGGTTGTGAAACTTTCTATCAAATGAAGCCGCGGACCCTTCGCAGGCTTACACGTCTCTGCCGTTACGGGAGTTTCCTTTTAAGTCGTCTGCCGCCAATCCCCATTTACGGGGATTAGATTACTGGATTTCTGCGAAAAATGGCGAAGAGGCTCTTGGACAGTCTGTAATGTGTGTAAATAACTTTGGTCTTATACAGCAGGAGGTGAGGACAAGTGGGAGGATCAGCATACTTCAGCCGACCTCTGTAGGAACAAACGTGGAGTTTGTGCTTCATTTTTTAGTTTTTACTTATTTTATGTCTTCATCAGCTGACAGGTAGATAAAGGTAGATTAGCTAGAACATTTACAGAAAAGAAAATTGACTTTACTTGACTGGCTGGACAAAGGCACGACTGCTTGGACCAAGGATACGCTGCTTTTTGCTGTTTCTTTTAATGGTAAATTTAACACAATATTCTTTTAATGTCTAATTGAGAAAACTCAAAGTTAAACTTGTGATGTGACAAGTTAAATACAGCAAAAATCCAAATAATGGCTGCAGTTTGAGTAAAGTGGTCAAAGAGGAAGAGGTCAGTAAATGGACAAATATCATCATGTGGTACAAATATATATGTTTCATACTTATGTTTGCCATCAGTTTGCAAAATCATGACTGAGATTTTAATGCATTTTGCATTTTTAATGCAGTTGTTTATCAGAAACAAGGCTGTCGCAATAATTTATTCAAATTCTCCCCAAATACAACAAGTTGAAAATGAAGTATTATCGGCCTCCCTGCACGCCGCGCTGTGAGAGATACTGTAGTGAGTCTGCAGTGAAACTCGGTCAGGATGGCATACATTTTTCATGTGTGTGATTCCACCCTCTCCGTGCAGCGATCTGCCGTGACCCCCCCGTGCCCTCCAATCACCATCCCGCCCAGCCCCAACTTTTCCACACGCTATACATTAAAGCTACGCTGCGCCCCATCAATTAAACATGGCGGACAAGGACAGGCAGAGTTCAGCGCGCTTTTCTCAATCTGCTGCGGGTGGCGTGATGGCTCGCGCTCTGAAGTTTGCTGCCGTGAGAGAGGACGGCGGTGCAGATGTCGACAGCGATTATGAGTTTTTTTTGTTTGATAAATTCTATATTTATTATATGTAATTCTTCCTCTGAGGTTGGCAAAACTGCACAATCAGCTTGCTCTGTGGTGCATTCGCATACTTTAACATACCGTTTGCACACATACAGGAGCATCTCTCTGTTTTCTGCATCTTTTAGCATGACAGAGCTAATTTCCCACCCTGCTCCGATATCACCACCACACGTGAAGTGTGAGAAGGAGGTAAAGTGCACCGGATCGACCGTGATCAAACGAGCAGGGAATAACAACAAAGTTTATCCAGTGGCTGGTGCCGAGGGATTACAGCATCTCCGCTTGTTCTGCACGGATTTATGCGTGTATGACCGGTTTACTGCTAACGTGTTGCGTGTTCTTGCCGCTCGCAACCTTGAGGGCACGTTAACATGCTACAGCGTGGATACGTGCATCATGCTGAGGTCACAAAGAAGTCAGCCGCACGTGTGCTCAACTTTTGGGCATGTAAAGAGGATGTAGGATGTCAGGAGAAGCTGCTGTTACAGCATGTTTGAGCAAGCATGATTCGATGTTGAAAAGAAGAAAAGAAGGCTCATGAGTTATTAACACTTTTAGCGGAAGAAGCTCTGTGGTGCAAGAAGCATGAAACGACTTTTGATGAGATATTTTTCTGGCTTGAGGAACATAAAGAAAAGTTCTGTGATTAAAAAGCCTGT
Source organism: Terapon puta (assembly GCA_028564955.1). Classification (NCBI taxonomy): domain Eukaryota; kingdom Metazoa; phylum Chordata; class Actinopteri; order Centrarchiformes; family Terapontidae; genus Terapon; species Terapon puta. The sequence continues at coordinate 5,721,084 of JAOXYL010000051.1, read as the reverse complement.
GAAAAGTTTTCTGGCCCTTTCATTTCAGTTTTTTTGTGTTTCTTTGGGACAGAAATTACTAACGTGACTCTTCCTGGTTTCAGGTCAAGGTGTGGTTCCAAAACCGCCGGACCAAACAGAAGAAGGACACCACCAAGGATTCAGACAAACGTTCCTCCTCCACCAACGAGTCGCTGGCTACCTGCAACATCCTGCGGCTCCTGGAGCAGGGCCGCCTCCTGTCGGGCCCCGCCCCGCCGCCCAACTCCCTCCTGGGGCCCCCGCCACACCCGGCGCACAACGGCTCCCTGCTGAGCAGCCCGGGCGGAGGCTCCTCCACCTCTCCGGGCATCAGCAGCAGCACCCCTCCCAGCTCCCTACCAGGGGGGACTTTCGGGCTGTCGCTGCCCTCGCTGGGCGGCACCCCGCCCTCACCGCGGCTGGGCGTCCCACCGCCGCACTCCCTCTGCTTCTCCATGCCGCTGCTGGGGGGCGCTCACCACGAACTGACATCCGCCTACGGCTGCGGCTCATCGGCTTTTGAGCCGTACATGCGGCTGGACAGGAAGGAGGCAGACCTGGGAGGGAAGAAGACAGTTTCTTAAGTAACGTCTCCCTCTTTCAGGACGCCAGGGGACTGGGATATGTCTTTGTAAAAGCTTTTCTCCTCAGTCGGTCAGCGTGCCGCCTGTTTGACACTCGAGCGGCGGCAGATGGGGGGGCAGAAAGCACCCTGGATCATGAGAAATGTGAAAAAGGAAGAGACCGTGTTGCTTTCCTTGCGGCACCATTTTGTGCCACAGCACTTGTTGGGCACACTGACACAAAATGGTGAAAAGGACACGATGTGACGGAGACTCTCCCACATAAAAAAAAAGAAAAAAAGAAACAAACTTGTGAATTTTTTTGCAAAAATGCTGTGTGTGTATGTTGCGTGAACCCTGACAGACAGATGTTTTTATCGCCACTCTCTTTGCAGTGGTTTCAAGTGACTCTTCACTTTTTGTCCAGTGAGTTTGTGTGTGTGGTTTTCTCTCTATACAGGCCTTCATTTACTGTTCAGGAAAAAAAAAATACTTGACATGGATAGTTCAGACTGAATCAATGTCTGAATGAGAAGAGTGGTATTTCAAAGAGAGCAGTTTGTACACATTTCGGTACATATTCCCGTACAAGTGGCCATGTTTGATTTTAGTTTAATGTGCTATCACGATATGGAAGAAACACTGAAAAAAAAAGGAAAAAAAAAAGAATCGTAGCATTTTAATATCAGTCTGTTTGGTGTCCAGCGGTAGTTTTTTGTAAATTCTTTATTTGGATGTGTTTGTGTATGAAATAATATGTGGTAGGATCTGGACAAATGGTGCAAAAATCACATATCTAGATCCGATACTTTAATATAAAAGAACACGAGAAGAAGGAGGAGTAGTGAGGAAGGCGGTTAGACTCTGCCAAAGCATTTCTGGATTAAGCTTTGGAGGTGCTGCACTTGTGTCCTCCAGTCACTGAAGCAAGTCGAGGTCAAACTGACAGATGACCATTTGATCCATTTGATCTTTTTTTTTTTTTTATTCTTTGATTCACATGTTTCCCTTTTTGAGTAAATGTCAAAGACACATTCTGGTTGAAAAAATAGCTCAGAGAAAGTTTTTAAAGATGTTGTTCAGCTCCTCGAGGAGTATTTTGATCTCAGCCAACACTTAATCCAGGTTTTTGTTTTGTATCTCGAGTGTTTGGGACTAGAGCTGCAGCGATTAGTTGACAGTAAATTAACCATCAACAATTATGATTAACATATTTTTGTGTCACTTTTCAAGAAAAAAACTGCAAATATTTTGTGGTTTTTCAGCCTCTAAAAGTTGAAAATGTCACTGTTATTCTTGGATGATTTAAAAAAAATTCACAGACCAAATGATTAATGGAGAAAATAATTGGCAGATGAATCGGTACTGAAATAATCATCAGTTGCAGCAAGAGTCGAGTTGAATATGAAACGTCACAATGAGCCACTACACTAGAATCTGCTGCAGTTTTATTCCTTTTTTTAAAAAAAAATGTTGGCTATTTTATAGTTAGCAAACAACATCATAACTATCCGAGCTGCTTCATCAGGTCCCATTTAAGATCTTTACGCAGGAAACTGGGTGCGCGTGCTTAGGATGCAACAAGCTGCAGCATCACGTGTGAATTTGTCTCTTTTGACGCCATTTTATTTGTCTTTGCATCGGTATTTGTGTTTAATCCATGACTTTTGGCTCGCCCTCCTGTTAGAAAAGATCTCCTCCGCTTGCCCCTCAATGAAAGCACTTTATGTTTGTAGGTTTTTTTTTTCCCTCCTCCTCCTGTATCGCCCTTTTCTGTTGCTTTTGAATCCTTCCAGCTCCTCATTGTGCACAGACTGAATAACCTCACAGCTCTCACGCCTTTAGTAGGCACATGGTTATGGAGTCAGTTTATTCTTAGATGTTTTTCCAGACTTGAAGCCAGAAAACACCTCGGTTATTTCCCTCAGCGTGATTGATTTGAACCTAAATTGACCCGAGGATCTGGAAATGGCCCGCTCTGACACACATTTCTCTGTGATTGTGGATTAAGAACGTTAATTCATGCAGGATACAATGAATGGGGGGGAGAGAAAAGGGATCAGCTGTGGCATTTTCTCTCTCTCTCTCCTCCCCCACATGAGGCGGTTTGTCCGAATGAAAATGAAAACCAAAACTCACCTGCGGGAACCTGCAATCCGCGACACTTTGCCCCCAATCTGTGTGTGTCACATGACTTTATCGCCCCTTTTCATAACTCGTGTGCTGCTTCTCTTATGTCCCCACGTGTCCATTCATTTCTCGGCTTCGTCTCATTGTGGGGTTTAATACGTTTTTTTTTTTTTTCCATCCCTTTTGCTGACATCTATTTAAAAAAATAAATAAATAAAAAAAAGACACTCCCATGACAGCGGTTTTAAAAAGCTGCTCACAAGCAGAGGCCGGGCTGTGTCTAAAACCGCCTGTGTGTTTCTGGTGCACGCAAAGGTCGTGACCTCGGTCCATGAAAAGTTCACGTCTGTCGGGGCTCACCGGGCCTTTTTGCACCCGTGTAGCAGGTGATTTGTTGTTGTTGTGTTCAGTCTCCGGCAGCGCTGCGGGAAAAAAAAAAAAAAAAAAAAACCCTGTTATCCACTCACCGCTCTTTGCAGCAGTGCACCTGTGCTGTTGTTGAACACTGTATTATTTTCTATAAGCACCATCCATAATTCACACGCTGCAGCATCAAATATTGAGCAGAGAGATGGAGCTGAGAGGTCAGGAGGCTCGCTTCTCGTGTAAGACCGGCGAAACCCTTTCACAAATCATCTTTTTCTCTTTTTTCACCCCCCAAAACTCACAACAGGGTCGCGTTGCTTCGTTGTTGAGTTGCTTTCCTGCTGCGTTGGAAGCCAAACAGTGTCTGTTCCCCTTTTCTAGCTGCAGTGTTTAAGTTTTTTTTGCTGAAGGCTTTAGGGCTGTCAGGACTGTGGATAAATGGGCTCACGAAAAACTGCTGTAAAAAGCTCTTAATTGATTTCATTTTCAGTTATTTGTCAGTCAGTGTGACATGAGAAATTCAGGCATTTATTTAAAAAAAAAAAACAACAACAGATTTCGTGGTTTGGTGAAATCTTCTCGCTCTCAGACGCTCAGACCCAGCACTGACTCCATCTCCTGTCACTGTACGGTGGTGTTTCGTAACGTAGATCTGCAGCTCTTGTACCATTCGCTCGGTCATGACGGAGCAGCGGCGACGCGAATGATCCGGGAGACGGTGAAGAAAGTGAGATACAGAAGCTTTGTAAAGCCTTGCATCAGTTAAACAAAGTTTTAGTTTCTTATATTTTCTTAGCTTTTTTTTTTTCAGGCAGTTTCTTCTCATTCCAGCTGAGTGGCTGTGTTGCTTTTGTCATGTGGAATCTGTGACATCTTGCACTTGTTTAGGTCGCCACCATCTCTGAGGCGTCACTGGGAGCCTCCTCACGGCTCGCGCTACTGCGTCATGGTTTTTCTGATGGGTTAAGGTCCTTTAAGATTGTGTGGAGATGTTCCTTTATTTTAAAAATGAACTCATTCCGCTTGGTTTACTTTCTCTTTATGCACATCCGAGGCCCCGCATAGGCCATAACGTCTTTTTCTTTAAGCAGTAAAAGTTTCTTAATGTCAAGCTAATGGCACCAGCTACTACTTATGAAGAACAAACTCTATGTACATATATATAAATTTATATATGAATATATATAAATGGGTCTTTGCACAAGTTATCTCCATGTCCGCTCCATGTGATTTTAACAGGAAAAACAAAATGCGAAGGAAGATTCAGAAAAAAAGACTTTATATATGCTTTACAATTCTTTGTCTCATTAACATTTTGCACTTATTTAAAGAGGCTTACTTCTGTTTCTGGGCTGACAGAGCTGTTTTCATGCTCGGCCAAGATATTGTACAATATGTATATGTATTTTTATTCATATGCATATAAATATATGTCTATGTACTTTGCCTCCTGTCTTCTGTTTTGTTCATTTTCTCATCTGCCTCAAGGCCACAGGAACTCAAATCTGAGCTGCATCTTTTTAGACTGAATCAAGAAAAAGTTATTTCACAGAAATGTGTCCGATTTGAAGCAGGGAAGTTAGTCAGAAAAGGCTTTTCAATAAAAATGTGAGTTTGTCTTTGTAATCAGTCAACAAAATCTTTAAACATGACTGACATCTGCATGTCTGAGGTCTTTCTATCGCAGATTTATAAAAAACCTTGGCTTCTTTGTCCTTCCCCTCTGCATGGCAGAAAGCATCAAAGCAGTGGACATTTCACCTTTTCAGGTCCTTGTGCGGGAGGATTGCTTTTAAATACTTTTAATTCTGCTCTGGCTTGCATGGTGCTACATAAAGGGTGAATCGATGTGCCCTTGGGTCATTAATTGGATGAAAATATGAGAATATACTTCAACACAGCTATTCTGCTCTCTGACTGTAAGAACTAAAGCTGACAAGCATTTTGTTAGAAAGAAAAAAATGTAAAAGAGCAGCATGTTGTTATACTTAAGTTTAAATTTAATTGAATTCATATAAAGTGGGTCTTTTCTGATTGCCCTTTTTCAGTCCTCTGTTTTTTATGTAAAATTATCTTTAAAATCTTAAACACTTTATAGCAAAATGACAGATTCAAGTTATGGCCTGTTTCAGCAAAACAGATCCAAAAACAAAAAGCTATTTATTATTATAATTATATATATTTTTTTGTATTTCCAGCATTTAAACATCAGTAGCATTAAAAATGACCTCAGCAGTGGTGGAAAGTAACTGAGTACTTGTACTTAGGTATTTTTATTTCTTGTTACTCCATATTTCTACTTAACTGTTTCATAACTTAAGTTATGTTGCCAGTTCAGATTCTTAATATAATCAGAAATAGATTTTGATGTATTATTATAGGTTAAGATAATACTTTAATATCTTATAAGTAAAGGGTAAGCATAATGTCACAGGGTCAGTATATAAACCAAAAAAAAAAAGCTTTACCAGCCTCAACATTAAAGTGACGTTTGCAGGTTAATCCAACAACATGTTACACATTATTCTGGACTATTTTTACTTTTGGTTCTGTAAGTAAATTTTGATGCTAATACACTACATTTTTTCTACACTGTCATATTGCGACCTGTGGTTAAGTAAAAGATCTGAGTGTTTCTTCCTCTGCTGTAAATCTCCATGTTTGCACCTGTCAAGGTTACATGCTACCTGAAATGACACAAAAACAGCTCAACCTGCCGCCTGATACCTTAAATATGTCGACTAAATCACATTTTTATGATTTCTTAACCAAAAACAAGTGAAATAGCAGAATGATTTGCAAAGAAGGCTCAAGTAATGTGTAGGTTTTACTGAGCTGTAAAGGTGACACACTGCATACATCCCCCCTGTTAGCCCAGACTTCAGCCAGGGACACTTGTCCAAGCTGGGACAATTGATCTGCAGGGTGCCAATTATAGTGATTGGCACCTTTATTTGAGCAAGGAAGAGGCGAGAGGGCCAGCAGAAAAGAGACCAGATGGGTGGCCTGTTTTAAGGTGGGGAGGAGGGCAGGGAGGGGCCGGGCAGGAGGAACTGCCCTGCAGCTGAGGAAGAAACTGTGGTGGTAAACAGCTTCCAGTGAGGAACAACACAACTCCACTAATTGGGTTTTTATTGGTCGTTTTAATTAGTAATCTCTCGTATTAATCAATAACATTAAGACTGTGCTTCAGCTCTGATACGAGTGAAATATTCAGCAGTGTCTGTATTTTCCTTAAAATACAAAAAAATCTCAACATAAAAACTAAAACATATTAATAACTATATTTATTTATAACATTTGAAACAGAATATTTTATGTTATTATTTCCTAATGTTTTTCCTGAAAAGAATTGATATGTAACAGTGATTTTTTTCGTTAGGTTCTGGTAAAGAGAAGTGTAATTTAGTAATGATGTAATGGAAATAGAGACAATTGTCCAGTTGGTAGATTTTCATAAATTATTAAGTGAGTTTTAAAAAATGCGAAATTGATTTACAGGCAAGTATTCAATTCAGCATAAACGAAGGATAAAAGTAATCATCACTTATTTAGAGTAAATTCTCAACTCAGAATATCCAATTAAATGCTAATAAATGACTTTATTTACTTGCCTCTCTTTCCCCCGTAATTAGTATGAAATTACAAATTCATTTACTGGAAAAAAAATTCTAAGACTTGTTATTGGGAGATTATAGACTTTTAGCGTAAAATGCTGCAGAAACTAACTTCTAGCTAGAAATGTTAAGCAATCAATGTTTTTTCAAGTCAGTTCAGTATTCAGAAACATTGATTATGAAGCAAAAGTATACAATACAAAATAATACATATTTCAGTTTATTTTAAATAATTTGCAGCAGATTCATAGTAAACAGGTAAAAAGGTTAGTTTATATGTCGATAATACCAGAATTTATACCAAAGCTGAGCCTCCTGCTGGAAACCTCCAACAACTTTGTCAATAAAAACCCCATCAGGTTATTCATACTCAATTTTCTCCAAATCACACAGTTTTATATGATGGATAAGATTAATTAGTTGTAAATCAAATATCAATGGACACATTTTCTTTTTGTACATATATTTATTATTGAGATATTTGATCTCTTTATTCCAAGTCCCTCTTCATAACATACCTTAACATTTAATGTATGCAGAAATAATGTTTATGTATGTATATATAATTTGAAATAAGTATTTATTAATAAATATGGCAACTATTATAAATCCCCCTGAGTAAATTCATAAGTGTACGCTGAAGATATTAAATATCTCAGGACAATTCAGTACGTCTGTGACTTGTGTTAAACGTAAATACGTAATAATTCAAGTTAAAAGCTAAAAAAATAAATAAATAAAACAAAGTGAAGGAATAAATGAATGGAAGGATCCATGTTTTTCTCTGTCTCGTGCACCTGATGCTTCCCACTGATCTCACATTTAAAGTGGATCAATTCCACGTCAGCACTCGGAGGCTGTTTGTTGTGCGTCAACAAACGAGACTCTCAGCTCCGTGTTTTCCTTTTAACGGCCGCCGTACGTGTTTGTGTGCGATTCTGGAGGGTCCACAGACCTTCAGGAATGCATCACTGTCCTGCCACCCCCACTTTTCCTCCCCTCGCTCTCTTTCCTCCGCCTCTCCACCCCCACCTCCTCCTCCTCCTCCTATGAAGCAGCTCAGCGGCCCATCAGGGGGGCCCCTCCACTAATTAGGGTCACTAATTGGGGGTTGGCCGGGGCAGAGACCCCTCCACACCTGCACGGTCATGTGACATTCAAAGAGGTGCGCAGGGTCAAGGGTCGTGTGTTCGGGGAGGGCAGAGGAGAGGGAGGGTTTGGATTAGTTTGACTGAGCGGGCGAAGGGAGGGGTTAAAGCGGCACGCAGCAAGACGGCGGAAAGGGTGAAAAAGTTTCTCAGCTTTTGAGCAAC
>JAOXYL010000051.1:5684199-5695503 GCA_028564955.1 Terapon puta | reverse complement strand
ATTTTACATCAGATTTCTCTTCAGTCTAAGAAAACAGAAACTTGGTTATCAACAAGGTAAAATAAAGAAAAAAAATACTCAAGTTAATATATACATTTAAATAAATATCTAAAGTTTTAAAATATTTTCAAGTGAGAGTCAGTACTGAAAACCAGGGGCGGAGCCAAGATTTTAGACATACCAAAGTCCCCCCCGGCCCCCTTCTTCATAAAATTCAATTATACATTTTTTTTTTATCTATTTATATTACAAAAATGTTTTTCAGATTTTGTTCACTCTTTTTTCCTCACATCATTAAAATCTGAAACATATAAAGTGAGATCACTTTATAACTAGTTGTACACAGTAAATATATCTTCTTTAATATATATGTTTTTTTCTGGATGTACAGTATTTGTCGGTAATTACAAGGTCTCCTATGAAAACACATTTTATTTTTATACACTACTTATAAATTCTGAATAGGTTGCCAATGGCTTTTATGTGTATAATGTGAAGTCTTTTTTATAGGAGGAAAAGACTGTAATATAAGATAATACGGCTATAGTAATGAGACATATGCTTTACGAATTCAAAGAATTTTTCATTACAGAGTATAAATATTACATGTTACAGTGCATTTTTCATATAGACAACTGTGCAGCACTATTTCAAATAACCTTTTCCCCTCAGATGCATACATGACATTTATTTTTAAAGTGGCCAGACAGATTAATAGAAATTAGCACACATTCTCCATGTGAAACTAAACAGTGTCACCGAGGCCAAAGGCCGACAGAGACCCAAAGCCCGGCTTGTTTAGTCTCTCTGTTGTGTCGTAAATAAACCCTGCTGGCTTCCTAATCTGTCTACATTTAACCAGCATTTAAAAGACCCAGTTTTAATGAGGGCCGAGTTATCTGACAATGTCGCCCACTGCAAGAAACACCAGACAACGGCTAATGTTAAGTGACAATTTCACCTTTATTAACATGGTGAAGAATCATTAGTAAAGGTCAGGGTGACGGGCTGGAGGAGGTTTTAGTGCTCAGGTGGTGCCTGTAAAGAGAGCAGCACACACAGAGAGAAAAGACTCATTAAATCACAAGGACGTCACCGCCATGAATCACAGCAGCTTTTCATCGCTCAGCTGTGCGTCCATGTGTATGATTTCAAAGAAAATGAATGATTATTTTAGATTACCAAGAATGATTTGTGAAGGATTTTTTATTTGTGATGCAAATAAAGGGTATCTGTATCTAAAAATTCTGATTTGAACTTGAAAATAGGCTGTCAAAGTCGCCAATCATACGCTGGCACAAAATAAATGAGTGCTTAATGAATATTTTCTGAATGTTATAGAGATGGCCTGTCTATTTTTCTCATGTCATCTCATCTGAAGTTTAAATTGAGCAATAATAATGGTTCATTGCAGCCATAAACACATCACATAACTGCTGCTAATGTGCTAGCATCTACCTTTGATATTATAAGACATAATAAGACATTGTACGCCATAAAGTTTAAAGACACAAAGTGTATTTAAAGGCAAATAACTGTTTAAATCTTGATTTTTTAACATGTATTTCACATAAACAGGTCCAGTGAAAAGACCAACCTGAAGTAATAAATAGTCTGTGTAGCCAAGGTGCTAAAAACAATTAAAAATGAATTAAACTCTCCTTAAAGTGATATTTACATCCAACTAATTTCCTATGAACATAATGTGGAAATACTGTTAGTTAATGTATGTATTAATGTATCACTAAATGCTAATACTGAATGTACCAATGAAATTAAAAACTGAGAATGTATTTTTCAATACAGTATCCGCTCATAATGACTACAACATCACAACACAGTCTTTTTTAAGTTGTGTGTGCCCGCTACCCATCCAGATTAAATCCCTCTGACCTCCCCGACAGATAAAGTATGTGAGATAGATCTTTATCCTCTAACGTGCTGTTCTCCATCTGACCTCCTGTTTGCCCCCCCCCCCCCCGATGGACCGAACCCCGCCCATGTGGAGCTCTGACCTCTGAGAGTTCAACGCAAGTGGTGCTTAACCCTCAGCGTACTCGCAGAAAATCAACTCCTGGAAGGCAGCTGAATAAATAAAATTTTGATGTTATTTTTTTTTTTAATAATTCACAGCGGCGTCATCAACATCGCCCTCGTCATCTCCTGAATTATCACCCACAATTCGGTTCCCATGGCGGGGCTGACGTTTCAGAGGTCATAAACTCTGAGCGCAGATGCTAATAGAGGAATAAAAGCAGGGTTGCCTTTGCTCCGGCTGCTTGAGTGACATTGATCTTGCGGTAAAGAGACAGTGTCGTCCCTTGGAGACCACATGCATGGACAGAGGCCACATTTTCCTCTTTGCACTGTATGAAAAGGGGGGAAAAGTTCAAACACCTCATCCTCTAACTTACTTATAACATCAGAGGCTAAATCCAACCAGCATTATGAATATTTACTTAAAAATGCATGTTTTTAGTCATCAAAAATGCATTAACGCACGGCCGATTGAGACTGTCTTTCAGTCAGTGTAAGGAAAAAGTTCCTCTTTTTTGAAATGGTGGTGGCGGGGGGGAGGGTTTATGCAGAAATTCCCACTTGCTTCCTCCGTAATAAGCTGACTGCTGCTTAAACAGAGAGCAGGTTTTTGTTTGTGCTGGAATGTGCAGCTTAATCCAGCTCGCCAAGCAGCCAAAAAACAGAAAACCGTGCAGACGGCAGGATGTGGGTGCAAGATGAGGACAGTGCAGCGGCAGGTAAGAGTTGAAAATGAAGATATAAACCAGTCCTGGGATACTAAGTTTAGTCTAGTGATGACTTTTGCAGTTTCAGTAAGATTTCTTAATATCTAAATAAGATGTGGACTTGTGGAATAAGATAATCAATGAGCTTTAGTGCAGAAATCTGGTTCAATATTGGTGATTCTGTGTAAGAAAAAGTTCAATATTTCAACAAAATACTTCAGTTTTGTGCAGTTCTTCATGGATTAAGAGTAGTTTCTATAGTTTCTTTTTAATGACAGATGTTCTTTCAGTTATCTTTATTTGATTAGCTCCGCTCACTCACTTGATTGGCGACATTTAAACATTAAGAAATCCGATAAAAGAATAAAATGTCAGCTGAAAGGAATCAGTGCTTCATCACAAAGATAGCAGGAATATGCTGATTTGCCCTCCTGACTTGTGTTTAATGAGAAGATCAACACCGCTCTCACATCTGTCCGCTGAATGAAAAGCTGCAGCCAGAGGTTGTTTAGCTTAGCTTAGCATAAAGGCTAATGGGTTTATGTTTGGGACAATTTAGTGGCCAGACAAACTGACTCCAAAGAAATATATTTACACATTTGTTTCAGTGTTTGAACAGGTTAAAGAAACTAAATTTAATGGGGTTATTAATGAGATTTGTAGGTGGATTTTGTAATCTCTAGATACTGAGTTTAAATGTTCCCCTGTTTCCAGTCTCTATGCTAAGCTAGGCTAAAAATCTTCCTTTAAATGAAGAAAAGTTTGTGAAATGTTCAAATTTACTTTCTTGCTGATTGATTGATGAGAGTTTAGTAAATATGAAGCAACAGCTAGCAATAGGTCAGGTTAGCTTAGCTTAGCATAAAGACTGGAAACAGGGGGAAACAGCTAGCATGGCTCTATGTAAAAGCAACAAAACCCTCCTGTCAGCACCTCTAAAGCACGCTAAGTAACGTGTTATATCTCATTTGTTTAATCTGCACGAAAACAGAAGTGACACTGTGGTTTCAAAGGGGAATAGTGCTTGGCTGGATATGAAAGTAACATCAATTTCACGTTTTACTCTCAAGGTGAATGAACGTATTTCCCAAAATGTTGAACTATTTTTTTTTGTTGTTGTTGTTGAAAAATCAAAGCTCTCAGTTTTTTTGCAAAGAAGCGAAGCTTGAAACTTCCAGAATCAGGATGTAGGATGCCTCCGTGATTTCACTTCCTGGTTTTCTCCCGCCAGCCTCCCTCATGTGAACTCGTGATGTTCCTCTTGCAGGGGAGATGACAGGATGCGATCAGGAGGATCTCTGATTATCTGGCCTCTTTGACCGCCCGCCTGTAGTGTGAAGATAAAATGTTTCTTCTTTTCCTCCCAACAGAGTCTGACGGGGAGAGCGGTTTATCGTCAGAAGATGAGGGAGACATTCAGGTATTGCTTTTCGTGAAAGGCAGTAAATTACAGGTTAATTAAAGCCATTTTTTTAATGTGCATTAGAGACAATTAACAGGGGAAGAAACACAGAATATCTCGCTCAAGTAAATGTACTGTTGCTTTGCCAAATGTCAAACCATTTTCCCCATGTGACAGTAAAAAAAAGAAAAGAATATTAACGGAATTTGGAAATAAACTTGGATGTTTAATCAGGTTAAATTAAAGGGAACAAATAAAGAAAACAACTAAATTGCCGAATTAAAAAAACGAACAAACCTGATTACAAAAACGAGGACAATTGCAATTTTGGTGCCTCAGCTGTCTGATTAAAAGGGAATAAAATCAAACACATCAATTTGTTGTTTTTTTGATTGATCTTTTTTCTCCTGTTTTCACTTTTTTTTCTTTTCTTTCTGTGTGTGTGTGTGCTGAAATGTGATTGTTAGTTTGAGATCCTGGAGAAGCAGAGAGATGAAGCCAATCAGAGGCTGTCTGACCTGGAGGAAGGTGGGAATTGTTTGTTCATTTTCTTTAAGGGGCAGGGTGGAGGTTGTCCAAGTATGTATCACAGGGCAGGTAGACTCAAATTCACATGTATGGAAAAAAAATAAGGAAGGAACGAAGGAAGGAAGGAAGGGAGGAAGGAAGGAAGCAGTCTCGTCTTTAAGTTTCAGTTTCGTTTGCAGTTGAACTCCTCACTGACCACCAACTCTCCGTCTTTCATCTCTAGTGTCCAATCAGCTCTTGAAAGAGATAAACGTGCTGGAGATGCAGTTTCAGATCGAGCGCTCCTGCAGGGAGAGTGCTGAGGCGCTGGCTGTCAAAGTATGTCCTTTTCTTTCCTTTCTTTTCCTTTCCTTTCCTTTCCTTTCCTTTCCTATTTAATTTCCTTTTCTGTCCTCCACTCCCTTCTTGTTCAGATCTTTTCTTTCCTTTGACTTTAACCTTTCATTCAATCCTCTCTCTTTTTCCTTCAGTTCCTCTTCTTTGCCATGATCTCTTCTTTACTTCTTTTACTTTCCTTTATCCTTTTCTGTGATTTTCTTTCCTATTATATGTCCTTGTCTTTCTTCCCCTTGTCCTTGCCTGTCACTTTTCATACCTCGGCTATTTTGTTTCCTTTCCTTTCTTTTATTGTGCCATTTCCTGTCATGTTTTAAAACCTTTATTCCTTTTTTACTCGTCTGTCTGTGTCCTTTCCCTTTCTGTCCTTTTCTGTCCTGACCTCTCGGGAGAATTGATGTGAGAAGCGGCTTTACGCGCTGCACATTCGCCGACGCACTCATCACACCTTTGTTTGTCATCTTCACTCGCGGTAAATTAAAATAACGCAAACAGCGACCTCCAGACTCACCACAGCTCCCCCCTCCGTTGCCAAGGTGACCAAAGAGAACAAGGTCCTGAAGAGGACGAGCCAGATGCTGATGCCGCTCATCCCTGAGAACTTGACCTTTGACCCGGAGGCCGACGCCGCAGTCGGCGGAGACGTGGTCGACGCCGGTGAGGAGTCGCTGCTGCTGGAGTGTCAAGGAAAGATCGCAGGTTTGATGAATAAGGAATATATGACGGAAAAACAACCTCAAAAACAAGAGACATCAGTTCCTGTCGTAGCTGAACTCCCCATCATGATAAATTAAACATTAATTAAGCTGATTAATTGTTATTAATTCATGTATTTATCATCTGATTGGTTCATGTTGACAGACTTTGGTGAGGCTAATAACCTCAGTTTTCCCTCTACAAACCTAACAGGGGAAAATATGAAGAGTGTTTATTCAGGACTTGGAGCCTTCAAAATGACTAAAAAAATATTTTATTTTTCCTGGTGGACAGTAGATGTGTGTGTGTGTGAGCAGGAAAATGCCTTAATACCTTTGAAGATGCAGCAAGGTACAAAAATACCATTTGACTTTTACCCTGCCGCTATCATGGAGTCATGAATTATGTACAGAGAGCTGAAGTCACACACTGTAAAGTATTAATGAGATATCTTAGATGAGTTTTTCTCAATTGTCATCCTGTGAAAATGTGCCTCAGAGTCATGCATAACCAAAAACTCAACCATCATCACGGGCCAGCTTTGGGTTCTGTGGATGATGTTTTTGGTTGTTAACTCACCATAAACCTGTGCGTGTGTGTGCGTGTGTGTGTGCGTGTGTGTGTGTGTGTGTGTGTCAGAGCTGCAGGCGTCAGTGGACGGTCTGCTGGCTGACAAACTGCAGCTGGAGCAACAAGTGGAGGATCTGACCAAAGAGCAGGCCCACCTCAGAGAGCAGGTACATCACTGTGTGTGTGTGTGTGTGTGTGTGTGTGTGTGTGTGTGTGCGTGTGTGTGTTTGTGTGTGTATCTTATCAAAGACTTTTCTCCCTCAGCTAGCTCTGGAGGTCGAGGAGAAAGAGGCCATACTGAGGAAAATAAGCAAACAGAGCAAGACCATGAATAAAATCAAACGAGGTGAGTGCTCATTTCATTTACACTGCGGCCAATAATAAATGTAATAATTGATTGAATGTATTGATTCTTGTAATAATATCAATTATTTAATATACTCCCAAAGGTCTTTTTTGTTCCTAGGCCCTGTTTCCTCCAACCAACAATCTAAAAATTTCCCCCAAATTAGAAAAAGATGTCATATTTTCACACTTCTGATGGTATCTAGCTACACAAATAGAAATTTACATGAAACGGAGAAGTGCAGCAGACACTTGAATAAAAAAATGACAGAACACAAGTAATCGATCATCCAGTTGAAGTCATTTGGCATATTTATCAGCCAGCAAATCACTTCAGGACATTTCATTTTCAGTTTGTAAAACTTCACGTGTGTGTGTGTGTGTGTGTGTGTGTGTGTGTGTGTGTGTGTGTGTGTGTGTACAGTCTCCCAGCTTGTCACGGAGGAGTTCACAGAGATGTCTCAGAAGCTGGAGCTGGAGCAGGGCCTCCGGCAGCACGCTGAAGTCTTCGCCCACCAGGTGTGAGCGCGTGGCATGCGTGTGTGTGTGCGTGTGTGCGCGTGCGTTCGTGTGTGTACCGCGCGGCGCAAAACATTTTGTCATGCATTCACACCTATAGATACTGAGGGTGACAGGTCGTGCCACAGGATGGGAGCAGGAGTGTTGCCGCTGACCTTCGGGGCGGCTTTGGCGAACACACGGTGGAGGAAAGGGACACACACACACACACACACACACACTTCTGCTGTCAGAGTGCAGCTGATGTGGCGGGACAGAAGAAGGGGTCTCCATTCTCTGTTTTCACACCGATGACACTTTGGTCAGACCCGGGCTCTCTGTGTGGGGCGACACAAGACAAAAGCAGGCACACACTCGGACACATGCGGGAAAAACATCAATTCACTTAAAATCCACATACCCAAACACACACACACACACACACACACACATACAGTTTTTCCTGCCCCAGCTGCTCCCATAATGAAGGCCTTCTCTTTCAAAAAACGTCTCTCTTTTCCTCTCCCGTCCCATTTAGCCCCTCCCTTCCCCATAATTAGTGGTCATCACTGCTGCTGAAGGAGAATAGTGGTCTTTAAGCACAACCTGTCTTTGCCTGACACCTTTATGTTTTGCCGAGCATATAGCAATTGTCGCCTTTGTGCACAGTGTCCTCCATTTACCGGACAGGCGCACAATGGGCTGCCTCGCAGGGGTCCTTACCTGTGAAAAGGACCCCCAACTGTTCACACAATTCAGCCCCTTTACTCTCAATTCATGGTAAAAGACCCCCCTGTGCTGAATGCCTCTTGTATGCACTACTATTTGTCTGTTTTCATGTGTTTTGAAAACACCAACCATTCACACCTCTTCTCTGTGATGCATGGTGGTATAATGATGCAGGGCCTCAAACAGGAAACAATTTGAAGCTTTTTTTGTGTGTGTGTGTCTTTGTCTCTTTGTGCAGCCGTGTGCAGTTGGGTCTGTGTGTTTGTGTGTATGAAATAATTGTGCTAATTGCTGTGTGAAAATTGCTCTCTGCTTAAGGGAGCCCGGAGATTAGAGCGGTGTAATTTGCGACGCGGAGCCTCGTGCTGTATGCGCTGACACAGAGCTCACCGAAACCGGCGGCTTCGGTCCGTCCTCACAGTGAAAACGCAGAAATGAAACCCCCTTTTTTTTCTAGCACTTCCTGTTCTCTGATCTCAGGCCTACTCCCCGAAACCACCAGAGACCGTTTCAAAATCTGTTATGAGATCATGCCCTTTGTATTGTTTCTGCAAACAAAGGTGTTTTAACGATGGCAATTACTCACAGATTACACATGAGAAGGCTGATTCTGGTATATTTTACGAGTCAGTATATAAAAAATTGCCTGTTTTAGGCGATAAAATTAATTATCGCCTCTTTTATTGGTCTTGTTTTCAGGTGCAGCACCTATAACTGACTCTTTATTTATTATTTGACAAATTATATGAAATGTCAAGTGTGCTCCTGAGCTACATCAATACCCTTTTTCAATCTGTGTTAGTTTGTGTGTTAATGTATGTCTGACTTTCACAACAAAGTGACAACAAGTTTCACTTTGTGCATTAATGAAGTTCTAATCTAGTCGAATTGATCAGCAGCCACATTTCACGTGCGCACAAAGTGCTGTTTGTGCAACTCTGATCATTTTTGTGCTCTAAATCACAATTATTAACTATAGCTGGTGTGTTTATTTGCCACACAATAGAAGAAAGAATCACATTTTCCCAGTGAAGCAAGACAAAGCTTGACATTTTTCATTTTTCCTCACAAGCCACTTATCATAATGTTGGACAAATGACGCTTTGTCTCACTGCTAAATCGTCCCGTTTGCATTGTTACCACTCCTCACTGAAGCTGATGAGTGATTCTAACAAGGCTACCAAGTCATTGTTCAGTCAGACACTGGTTTGGGAACATTTTCTCTGCATTGTGACAACCTCCTGGGGGAGAAAATTAACAACCAGCCATTCAGATCTCACTTTATTTTCCCTCTAATTGTGGTTCATTGTCGTTGATGGATTTCTTTTCCAATTTCGTAGCAGCAGATAATCATAAAGACGCGTCGAAGATGTCAGAAGGTGAAGCTGGCTTTGGTTTGTCTCGTCAGATGCTGGTGCAGCAGAGGCAGAGCCTGATGCTGGCGCAGAGCGCGGAGACCGGCCTGCAGCTGCAGCAGGCGCTCGAGCAAATCTCCAACATCTCCACGGCCCTGCGCGAGATTCAGCGCTGTTACCAGGAACAGGTGTGTGCAGATGTGATGAGGGAGAACAAAAAGGGCGTCCTGTTTATGTTTTTCACCATGCGCCCTGTTTCTTTCATCCCCGTGTTCAGGTAAAACAGAGTCAGAGCTCAGGGCAGGAGAGCGGCTTCCTCTCCGAGCTGCAGAACGTGAGAGAACAGCTGGAGAAGAGCGAGGAGGAGAGGAAGGCCTTGGAGACTCAACTGTCTGAGGCTAAAGGCACTGTTACGCAGCTACAGGAGGAAGGTAGCCGCTGCAGGAGAAAACATTTCTCTGCAAAAATTCATTTATAAGTAGCTGCAGAAAAGGTGCCAAAAGAGACATCTTAATGTTGAGGTGCCACTGAATGCATGTTCCACTCTCTATGGGCTATAGATGCCAGCTCAAAACCCCCCAAAAAAACAACGATGTGCAGTTTCAGTAGCTTATACCGCTTCTTCTAATGTGTGCTGGCAGTGAGTCCGAAAAGTAGAGTTCAATTTATGAAAAAAAAGAGCCCTCTTGGATGCCCCTGTGGTACACAATACATCGTATATTGTCCTCTATGGTGTCCCAGTGTGCAAGAAAGCGTGATAAAGTGCCCTGTAGGGTTCCCTTCGGTGGGGAGGGGTCACATTTTCGAACATGTAGGGCATGCTATATGGCACCGTGAAACATTGGGCAGGGGCATATAGCCTGCCCTACATGCTAGGAAATTAATTTGCCTCCATACCCCTCCCAAATGGTTTAATAGTCAATAGTTTCCTGTGTGTTTTAATTACACAAGTGTAGTAGTGAGACATATTTAAACTATTTTAATCTTAATCCGGGCTGACTTTGCCTGTTAGAGCTCAATAAGATTTATGTTTGGAGACCTGTTTAACAGCCTAATCCGCACTGAGACCAGCAGACGACGTCGCAGGCACCAGTTTGTGCAGGCTGTGCTGTAAAATCCTGCTCAAATGCAGTGTCGTTTGTTCAAATTCACCTTGTCATCGCCTGTAACAAATGTTTTCCTGTCACTGTCGCCTCCTGTCAATATGGATCAATATCATTTTAGGGTTCTAAGTTGTGATACTGACAGTCAAAAGCGATGTTTTACCGTCTCTCCCTGCAGCGAAACAGTTGCAAGGTACGTCGGACGGGCAGGATAAAACCAAAGAGCCAGAGGAGAAATCCACTCCTGCTCCGCCACCGCCACCTCCTCCACCTCCTCCCCCACCTCCTCCACCTTCCACTACTGTCACCAAGTATGTTTATCCAAAGCCAGAGCTTCGTCTATCATCGAAACAACGGGGAGTTTCAGTGGACCGTTTCGGTTTCACATGACTGTTTCTTTAGTAATTATGACAATCTGACCTCCCTCTCTCTCTCTCTCTCTCTCTCTATGTGCCAAGTTCGCTTGATTTCCTGAGAAACAGGAGGCGAGATAGAGCCAGTAAAGCTGGTCAAAGCGGTGAGTTCCACGCTTTAATTCAACTGCGCCAAGGTCACATGAAACATACTTTTCACCCCAAGGCAGAGGTGGCTTATTCTCAAGGTTATGAAACTGAATGATTGCATTTTTGTCATGTTTTCCCTCCGATTTCTTAAAGCACAATATTTTCATCTTTGACCTAATTTACATGTAAATGAGAGGTGGCGCAGGCTCCGGCGCTTTCTTGCCGTCGTGGTGCGGTGACTTTAAAAAAACGCCGTGGAAATGGTCATTCAGGGCAGGAACGCCAACGCGATTTGAAACCGATGTTGTAAAGCCGCTTTAAACATTTTATCCCTTTTATAATCTCTAAGAAGCGGCACCAGCGCCCTTGTTGAACATGAAGGTGAAAGCGGTGGATGAAATGATGGAGAGAATAAAGAAAGGCATCATCCTGCGGCCTGTGAAGAGAATACAGGTGGATTCATTGTAATCATTTAATATAAAACCGTAAATGTAA
>JAOXYL010000051.1:5615373-5635165 GCA_028564955.1 Terapon puta | reverse complement strand
GTTATCAATGCTAAACAGGGACATTAAAGTAAAGTGTTTCTCTTCTCTATCTCCTTCAGATTTGGTGTTTTTATTCAAACATGAAACCTTATGTAAGGGAGTAAAACCTAAATCAACACAGGTGCAAATGAGAACAGCACAGCTAACGCCAAATGACGAATCTCTCGGCTGCGTTTCGTCGTAATCTAAGATGATGATACATTTACTTTTTAACAGTCGCCGTATTGTGTGAAGAGCCAGCGTCCTTTCATCGTGCCCGCCCACTGTCACCGTGCCTCGGCTGTGTGGCGTCCCTGGCTGCATACGTGGTACAACATGTTCTCATGTCCAGAGCAGTCAGTCCCGTGAAAACACACAAACACACATTAGATCATGTCCTTTATGATTCATCCTTTCCTCCAGCACCAGTCAGGGTTAATGAAAACAAACCCTGTTTATGGAAAGGACTGAATCAGCCATATTGATTTGGCGCCATTAATCCGAGTTGTTTTTGAGGTCTGTTAAGTGTTCTGCGAATATTACCATGATGGATGCCTTTTCACATGTGTGCTGCTTTTTGCAAATGTCAAATGAATTACTTTTTATTGGACTCCCTACAGCAGCAGCACCAGCAGCAGCACTTCCCTCCAAATATGCGGCTGCCTGCCATCTAAAAGACTCCATATCATGAATAAAAAACAGCCCAAAAAATGAAGCCCACAGTTGTTCTTTCTAATGTAACATATAAATTTGCATTGGCGTTTGCTGATTAGTTTGCCCCCCAAATTAACTGGTCAATCAAGAAGATAAGTGCTAGTGGTGGAAATGGGGAACCCACAAACATTCAGTACAGTTTCCTCTGTAATTTATTCTGCTCCGGAGCTGGGGGGTATTTTTAGCTTTGCTTCCACATCTGTCGCTGACTTTGAATCAGTTTTAAAGTTAAGGTCACACATCCAGTAAAGCTTTTTCTTTTTTTTTAACTTTTTGTACAAATCATTTCGAAACATTCAAAGTTTGCATCTTTCTGCTTCAGATGGAAATTAAACTGGTTAATTTATGTCCATGTTTTGGGTCCTGCTGATGGAAATTCTTTCTCGCAGATGATTACACAAATGAATGAGAAGGACATCTTGTGCATGAGCAATGATTTCAACACAGCATCAGTGCCAGTATGGAAACTATAACAGTGTACGTGCTAAAGTGAGGGTAGAAAACAGTCTCAGAAGAGAAGTAGTGGCATCACAAAGAGTACTTTGGGAGAACAGAGAGAGAAACAATGGGGTCAGTACTGTATGGTAGAAACACTGGTGGTGTAACAGCAACATATGCAGATATAGTATCAGTAGTGACAGAAATACTTACAGTAAAAGTATTAACAAATAGCATAAAGAGGCAACAGTTGTTGTGGTTTAACACCTGCAGACAGATTTGAGATGACTACAATCATCTGTTGTTTTCTGGCACCATAAATCACAAAAATTAGCCACTTTCATAAGTTTTTATTTTAAAGTAACCCGTGGCATGTCTTACAAGAAATGCTGTGGAGTAAAGTTTCTCGAGTGGGTCGATGTCTTATTCCCACTCATTCACACGCCTATCAACGATCAACACTGTAGCCATGCAAGAAAAAGAGGCAAGAAGAAGACTGTCGCTAAGCAAACAAGGGTGTAAACAAAGAAATGCCTCAAAAACTGGTGGTGCAAATGTTATATGACAAAGGAAATATCTCTGACATCTTCATGCAAGCATGTTTAATTTGGCTGAGGTGAACAGGTTGGTGACTTAATAACAAAAAACAAAAATCACCAAAGTGCAGTGGAAACAGATTTAAAATATCCTCTAAATTCGAACAGATGGTGATGTAAGAATTGTGTTTTGTGAGAAACTGAATCAACATGTTTTATTTAAAAAAAAAAAAAACCTCTGGTTACCTTTAAGCGGGTTGGCTCTTGTTTGCTTCAGGCCAGCTTTAGACCAGTGTCGGCGTCCTGAATCAGATCAGTTGGGTTTATTCTGGTCATTCATCACCAGCAAACAGGAGCTTATTAATGAAACTCTGATTGTAAATAGCTTACCGGGAACGACCAGCCGAGACACGGGGCCTCAATAAAAAGGCCACAACAGTCGGCGTGGTTGAACTTCCGTAACTCTTTATTTAGAACGGGGACTAAAACCCAAAAAGACGGGAACACACCACGGCCGAGGAGCCACTGGTGGGAGTGTCCCAACTGTGTAAAGATAACACCAACCAAAATCAACACCTGGAATAAAAGCATCGCACTCGTAAACACGCCACCGCAAACCAAACCACCATCAGAAGTGAGTCCCAGCACGCCGACCACACCCGTGACTGGAGGCCACCGCGACCTGTACCACCAGGAACAAAACAGACAGAATTAAAACTATTCTAATCAACCCTGAAATAAGCAAAAGCAAATAATCTGAAATAGACATCAGTCAGGGCTTTTCCTGCCAGCAAAGTGACAGTTTTACATCCTGGGTACAAGATAAACATGATTTATCAGCAACACTAAATTAATACATTACATATTTTGTGCCAAGGGACAGATAATCACCTTTCTTCAGCTTCTCAACCACAGACCCACAGTAATAATGAAGGTTATATTTAAATATGGAGCAGTGGTTTCGAAATGCTGACACGCTGATGTTCAGCAGGTATGTTGTTTACTCTATTCACTGTCTTATTTTATAGTGTTTAGCATGTTAAGATTTGCATATTAGCACAAAACAAGTTTGTCACATTTTATCAGTACATGCCATAGTATTTCAATAGAAATATGTCCAGATAGAATAAAAGTTAAGAATATAAATCAGTCATAAATAGTCATGTCAACTGTAGTAGTGTGACTTTCAGAATAAAGTAAGTAAAATAGTCAGTTCTTCTCAGTTTCTTCATTTAATCAGCCTTTCAGTGTTGACGTGGTGTGTCTGATATCTTTAACTCGACACCAGCAGGCAGAAAACAAACAGCAGACAGTTAAAGTTAGTGATATTTGTGTGTGACGCCCTCTTAGAGGGAGCGTGGCATCGCCTCCTCAGTGAGTTTCGATGAGCTGCACAGTGGTGAAGAACCACAAGGTGCTGCTGGATCATCTAAGTTATTGCAATGAATCCTCTGGGGGTCTTGAATGTCTGTAGAGAATTTAACTGCAATGCATCGATTTTTAGTTAAATATTTCAATCTGGACAATAAAAATGCATCAGTAACAAAGAAAGATGTGTCTCCTGTTAATCATCAGTAATATGATGCAGATGATTCTCCTCCTCACATCAGACAGGCACACACATCAAACTGTGTCCCATCTGACAGCTGCAGGACTGAGAGGCTCAGTCAGTCGGTGACTTTATCTCTCTGAGCTCCATCCAGCTGTGGTTTGTACGGAGACGGCAGATTCCACATCCTGTTCCTAAGTTGGATTGACCAGTTACACAACACCATTACCCCGCAAAGGGCTCGTACATGCATACACACACACATATACACACTCTGACACACACTTGGATTGCTTATCCTGCCCCTGTGGGGTATATAAGGAGGGGCAGAAGTCTCAGGACGGAGCAGCAGCAGCAGCAGCAGCAGCAGCAGACCGACTCCGACCAGCCAGCAGCTTCTCTTCAAACTTCAACTGAGGTGCGTCCACTCTACACTCAAACTCACTTCACAGATACGAAGGCTTCTCATTAACGTTTCTGCTTTCGTGCAAAAAAGTTTTATTGCGCTAAAATTCCTCAGCAGGCTTGGTAACTTTTCTTTATATATTCCAGATGTGAAGATGCAAATGAATTCGATGATGCATCTGAGAGTCATTTAAAGCGCTGTGCAGTTGTTGTGTAATCTTTGGGAAATGTTTTAGTGGAACAAACAATCTCTAAATTACTCAAACAAAGCTTGATGTACACTTTATGAAATTGATTTAATTATTTCCCTTTTTTATGTGCACTCTTCTCACATCTCAGATTGATTGAATGGTTTCATTATTTTCTAAAAAAATTAACATGAACATAGGTGGTAAAAGTAACAGTAGACAGACAATATTATATGAGTGTTACTATAGTACCAGCAGTAATAGTAGAACAAAAATAACTGGTTTCTAGATTTATAAATGTAAAAACTTCTCATTTTGAATTGAAACATGTTTGATCCTGAAGTATCTGGTCAGCAGTTTCTGCTTCAATAAAATGTGACCAAATTATTAAAATATACATTTTTGCATCTAGAAAGCATCTGACTCCAGGCTATACAATCCCTCTCGCCATTTAACTTTTCGCTGGAAGACGCCTGGTCTTGGCAGAGACTTTTATGAGGCGCAAAACAAACCGCAAACAGGCTCGGGTCTGTGAGGGGCTTTTTCTCCTGTGTCAGCATTTGCCAAAGTTGTGTTAGAAAGGTGTGCGTGCATTTGTCTCAAGTGTGAAATGAAGGTTTAAAGTCACCCATATGCTGAATGCATTTATTCAAACTAAAGTACAGTTTTGCATGCTGCTGTGGGGACAACAGTAATTTACTGCATCCATACTAATGCATCAGTAACAATAATACAGTGGTGTAACGTTCACGGCATTATAATGCAGTGAGAAGAGGTACTTCTTGTTCTTTTTAGGTTTATTATGCAGGACTGTTACTGAAGTACATTGTCTGAAGACCTTTTCTTCCACTGAGCATGACTTATAGGCCATGCAAGACTAGAATTTTACTTTAAAATCAGAAATGTTCATATTATTATAATTTTTTAAAGATTAAAGGTTTCAAAAGACCTTGGGTCATTTATATGAACATGATATAAAAATACTCAAGTAAAAATGTTACGTAAAAAGGTACTAAAAGTAGATGTACTCATGCTTCAGAAAACTAGTCCCTGTGGCTACTCTATTACTACATTATATATCATCCTGCTTTATATACAGTAAGGAAGTTTAGTCCAGTGGAAGGACCCCTTCAAAATCTGAGATTATTAATAAGAGAAGAAAAGGCAATAAAACAGTTCTTCTGCAAAATTTTGTATTTCTATTTTATATTTTACCCATTAGTTTAAATAAAACCATCTGATAAATTATTATACTGAAAATCACTATTGGCAGAACTGCTAATAATCTGAAACAAACATGATCCCGACCGCACGCTGCTTTTTAGTCAAAGGTTTCCAAAAAAACGCATGTTGGTTTAATCTTTAGCAGCTTTGTTAATCTGAAAAGTGACCAGAGCTTTAAAAAACAGTAAGAGAGTAAAAATGTTATTTCATAAGTATGAAGTAAAACAGTCGTGCATAATTGTGCAAGCATCTTCTGTAAAACTTAAGTTTGGTAGTTTCTTTCCACCACTGTGCTGCTGTCTGTCTGCAGAAACTATCTGCTGTCTATCTGTGTCACTGATGTTCGAGGTGAAAACAGAGCGCTCCCTGTGCAGGATGGTGACTCAGGCAGTTAAACATCATCCCAAACGTCTCCCCTCGTACAGCACGCCCCCACATTATGCAACAGTGAGCCTCATTCTCAGGCAGGTGTTTGCACCACGAACCTGACGTACTGTGCAGCCTGTTAGCATCTTATGAAAACAGCCGCTGTGTGTTTAATGGTTAAATCAGCCTTACCGCATGCTTATGTAATCGTCATGGCAGTAACTTCACGCCTCCCTGACCTGCAGCCGCGGCCTGCTCTGGGTCTCAGGTAGACCCCATGTGGGCTGAAGGGTTGATGTAATTTTAGTTTCCCCTCATGAGTCACTCTGAGCACACTGAGGGTCTTTGTTTACGTCAGTCTGATGTGTTCACACCCACGGCAAGTTCGAACCTGCTGGTGGTCAGCTGTGTTTGTTTTTATTGTTTTCACCATTATACAATATTTTTAGTCACTCCGGTTAACCACGAATGGAAATAAGCCATTTGGGAGACTTTGTGACCCATAAGAAGTTACAACTTTGACTTGAATTATATAAGTACCATCAACATGCTGATCATCACGTGCACCACCATGCCTTTTTAAATCATTCTTGAATTAATATGATTTCTCAACTCATCCATACAATGTCAGAAAATAGTTTTCCATTCCCTTGATTTGTCCAATCAATAGTCCAAGCCCCAACTATGTTCAATTCAATGCAACAACGAGGCTAAAACAACAGCAAATATTCATATTTAAACCACAACATTTTATCAAAAACATGCAAAAAGAGCCAATAGGAGTATAGCGGATACCATGTTATG
Organism: Terapon puta; assembly: GCA_028564955.1. NCBI lineage: Eukaryota > Metazoa > Chordata > Actinopteri > Centrarchiformes > Terapontidae > Terapon > Terapon puta. Next base: position 5,628,962 of record JAOXYL010000051.1, on the reverse strand, counting down.
TTACCTCCTCTGCAGCTACTTCCATCACTCCTTCAATATCAGTTATCTTATTTAAAAAATATTATTATTTTTTCAAATTGTTGATCTTTACTTGATTGCATGCAGTATTACATAATACACAAATATGTAATGTTCTCAGTGGATATTTATGTTGCATGTTTGTGTATGTTTAAAAGTTTAGTAAGTAAATTTAATGTGTGAGCTGGAAGTTATTTCCTCATAACATTCATAATAACATGATTTCACACAAAAGGGGACCACAGAGTCGATGTGGTTTCCCTCCAGGACCGGGAGTGACTTAATTATTTGACTGTTTTAACTAAAGTAAATTTGCCTGCTCGTGGATGTGATTAATGCTCCATGTTTCTCTCTCTGCGTGACCACAAAAACACAATATTTGTCGAGTGAAAATAAATAACCAAACACTAAAACTGTCTTTCTTTTCCAGCGTCTTACAGGAAGGGGAGTCGCTGTAAACTCCACCCTCCGCCCGACCCACAAACACACACGGAAACCACTTCCATGTGCTTTAATATTTTCATGTGCTTTGCTCTAACAGCTCCTCCAATTTGAAAATCGTTCCCTGTGGAGGAAAAGGGGAAAGCACACACTCACTCAAACCCACACAGGCATCAGTTTTTCCACAGATGTGAGGCAGATGGGTTTGCCTGCCATCCAGGAATGAATCGAGGAGGGTGGAAATTCAGCTTTTAGAAAGGGACACACACATGATCTCACAGTCATGGAGGCTAAATCTGCTACTACCCACTAACAATGCACCAGTAATAACAAAAAAACATTTGTTTCTCATCCATTTTTCCTCTCTCAGTCCTGTGACCCATCACCCGCCCTGAACTATCACCACCATGTCTGATCCGGACACCACCCCGACTCCGGCCCCGACTCCCGTTCCCTCTTCCGCCCCCCCTGCTCCCACCGGGCCCCCTCCCAAGGTGACGAGCCGCGGCCGGTCTGCAGTTCCCATTGCCAGCTCCAACTCCGACACTACAGACGTACCTGAGTTTGAGCCCTTTGTTTTACCGGGGCCGAGGGGATTTCCACCTCTGACTGGTGAGGGAAAGAAATATCAGAAAGTACTCCTCATTAAATCAGATTTATTTTGAAGTTAATTTCTTCTTTCCTTATAAAGTCAAAGCTCACTCATGTTGAAAGAAAATTTCCCAGGATCTATTGTCTGAGAGTTAAAACTTTCTTCTTTTCTTCAACACATATTTGGTGGAGACAATGTCAACCATGATGAAAGATCAATCAATTCAGTCCCTTAATTCAGTTAACTTCAGTTGACTCACATTATCAAGGTTAAAAAAATGAAACAAAAATCCATCTTCAAATATTTTGCAGTGTTTTTTGTTGTCTGTAAATTTCTTTTTAATTCATCAGGCGATAAAAAAGGTCAAGCAGTCAAATGTGCATGTTGGGAAAACAGAAGTCAGAGCCTGTTGTTCTCATCTCCACAATATGCTTTGTCAGAAAAAGTAGAATTGACGAGCAGATGACAGAAGTTCGTCTTGGTTTTAGGAGATAAAGTCTTTTTCCCAACAGTGATGCAGTTTTCCAGAAGGTTTTGCGCAGGACTGACACATGAATGACGTCCAAAGGGGATAAATTCTGCTCACTTCCTGCAGCTTATCGACACAGTCATCCTCGTATTGTCAACAAAGAGCTGCGCAGTCAGAGATATCCACATGTGACGGCTGAATTCATGAAAGCGGTGACTGGAATTTGGTGTGTGGTTCATTATGGCGACGCCAGAAAAGCCACGAATGAGTTTTGTGTAGAGATGACTTACTGCACTGACACGTCACTTTTGATTTACAACATTTGACACATTTAGAGAGAATTGGTCTTCGCCGCTGAACTGAACTAAATTTATTATCACTTTATTTTGCACAAACAGATGGATATGTATTATTAAACTGAGAAGGATTTTATTTTCATTGTGTTTGAATTCAAATTTTTATCTGTAGGAGACTGTGCTATTTTGTCTTTTATGATAGGATTCAAACAACATTTAGCACAAGTATCTACATTTGTATCCCCTCATATGTACATAAGGCTCATTTTTTTAAATGAAATAATTTGCGCTCTTGTTGGTCATCAGATCTCATGGAAATCCATCCAGATTTTTTTTTAATGAAATCCTACTTTCTCTTGTCCCTCTCTCCTCTTTTCTTTTGATCTCTACCCCTTCAGAGTTTCTTGACATCCTGGACGTGGACATGGTGAAGAGGCCCGAAGAGATCAACAAGAGGGAGCACCACACCATGCTGTACAACTCCGACTATCTCATCGTCCGTCGTGGACAAGAGTTCCAGATCAAGATCACCTTCAATCGTCCCTACAACCCTGCTGAGGACAAGTTTGCTGTGGAGTTTACCATCGGTGAGCTGAGCACGCTGCAGCCTTGATGGTCTGAGAAGAGTTATTTCCCATCCTGTGGTCATTATAAACTCTAATTAAACTTTTAATTCTTTTTAGATATGGTGTGAAGTGCTGTAACAGTTCATCTCATTAATACAACGTATATTCGCTTCTCTTTATCATATTTAACTATTTGTTGAAGTCCACATGGTGGAGAGAAAGTTTATTTATCACACTTACTTTCATACTGCCATTTTTACAAGAGAAAAGAAAAGGTTTTGTTCTGTTGCTTCGTGTTTGAGGTGGATTTCTTGTTACTTAACATATTACAACTATTTTTTATTTAGTAATAATGCATCTTTCGGAATCATTTGCCTTTGGACACACAAGAGTGGTCGTATTATGACCACTCATCACAGGTTGCATGTGAAGTTTTGGAGATTCAGTCAATTCAAACAGCAATTTCCTAATTTGTAACTCTTTTATTTGAAACAGAAACAGAATTTGGCCATTTTTTTCTTATTTGGTAGTTTGGAAATGCAAAAACACTCTTTATTTAGTTCAGTACTTCAAGGATACCCATAACAAAACTATTTAGATTTGAATTGCTGCTATACTTATGATATAATGTTTATCATGTACAGTATTTTTAGGACTCCTTCTTAACTGTTTCATTGATTGTGACATGACCATCACTTATCCATAGTACCATAAAAAGTGTTTAATCTCTCTCTCTCTCTCTCTCAGGCTCCAGCCCTCAGTACAGCAAAGGAACATATATTCCCGTCTTCCCCACCAAGGAGCGTCAGAGCTCCTGGGAAGGCCGTATCAAAAACACCGCCAACAACACGGTCACCATGGGCATCACTCCCGACGCCACGTGCATGGTGGGGAAGTACCACATGTACGTCGCCGTGGTGACGCCCTACGGCATCCGCAGGACCCGACGAGATGAAAGCCGAAACCTCTACATCCTCTTCAATCCCTGGTCGCGAGGTTAGGCTTAAATTCTTGACCACAGCTTTTTTTGCGCTTTAATTGAAGAGTTTGTCGATCCACTGAGTACCGCTCCATCAACATCCACATGAGTCTTTGTCTTTTCTCAGATGATGCTGTGTTTCTGGATGATGAGACGGAGAGGCAGGAGTGTGTGATGACCGAGATGGGGATCATCTACCACGGAGCGTATGATGACATCGCTGACAGAGACTGGAACTATGGACAGGTAGTAGAAAAACGGGCGAGAACTTCAAGACTGATATCCAAGATACTTTTTGTTTTTTACTTGAGTTTGTGTTTATCCTAGTTTAACTATGGAGTCCTGGATGCCTGTCTGTACATCATGGACAGGTCTGAGATGCCAATCACCAACAGAGGAGACCCAGTCAAGGTTACCAGAAAGGCCTCTGCCATGGTGAGGAAAACAATTAAGACATCCTTTAAAACACATGAAAGTGCTTTGCAGATACATCGACATATGCAACATTATTGTGCAGTAAAATATACTAATTTGTTAGTACATCAAATAAATACAGTGGCTGTCAACTGCACCGAATTTCATGAATTAGCTGCACCCCATGATAATATATTACACTGGCACAGTAAACGTTTGTTTTACTCAGCTGAACTCTCGTGATGATGACGGCGTGCTGGTGGGGAACTGGAGCGGCGACTACACCTATGGAGTGGCGCCCACTTCCTGGACCGGCAGCACAGAGATCCTGCTCACCTACGCCTCAAGCAAGATGCCCGTCGCCTACGCTCAGTGCTGGGTGTACGCCGCCGTCTTCAACACCTGTGAGATCTTGACCAAATCCAAGTGGTAGACCTGAGTTTGCAAAGGTCATAATATGATGGAGGGCAGCCATGGTCCTCTAACTAAACTCAAACCAGGCAATGCTACCTTGCAAAATAAGATACTGTAAATGATCGATAACACAAAAAAGGAATTGTGGAGGTCAATAAAAACTCCACTTCCCTCCATTCCCAGTCTCAAGAAAATGATAGAGGCACCTTTTCTCAGCTTTAAACTCTTATCATGGTTCATATAAGTTACTCTGCTTTTGCCTGTTTCCAGTCCTCCGCTGTCTGGGCATCCCATCACGGGTGGTCACCAACTACTTCTCTGCTCATGACAACGATGGAAACCTGAGGACCGACATCATCTTGGATGACAATGGCAGAATCGACCGCAATCGCACCAAAGACTCTATCTGGTAACATATTTTCTAAGCAGCTCAGCATTAAACAGATATCTTGGATTTTTTTTTTGTTTGCTTTTGATCTGCTGGTGCTTTGGCTGAAGAATCGATCCATAGATTTGCTTTGATCGAAAGACAAATGTCACAGCAACTAGTGATGAGATATTCATAAGTCCCAAAAGAGTCTTCTTAATGAGTTAGTTCATTAGTCTTTTTGTCAGCACCATCATTTTCATTTTACTTTTACTAGAACTAATCACATGAATTTAATGACGCTTGTATATTTGCGGTCTCTAGAGGATGCGTCTAAACATTTTCTATGACTTCCTGAGGCTTCATGGTCACCATCAGGCAAAAATGTCTTCTTCTTTTCAGAAAATATAAGTCTTGACTGTTTGATGCTCAATACATGAGGTTACTTTTTATACTACTATACTTTATATTTTGAGCACCTTCACCTCATAATTTATTTAATTTGCCAGACACATTCAGCCTTAATTAAATGAACTTCCATGATAAAAATGACCCCAAAATCTTTTCTAGATAGCACCAACATAAGGACAAACCAATACTCATAAAGTTATGAGGTTCAGATAAACTGTAGATTTCAACACTGTGTTCAAAGAGTTAAAAAGAATGACAAGGGATACATTATTTAAAGGCCTTTATTAGTAACAAAAGTTTAAATGATGTAAAACCACAACATAAAATAATGTTTGTCATTGTCATTTTCAGGAACTATCACTGCTGGAATGAGTGCTACATGACCAGACCAGACCTCCCAACTGGCTTTGGAGGCTGGCAGGTTGTGGATGCAACACCACAAGAGACCAGCGATGGTAAATATTAAGAAGTGTTAAGTAAATATTGGCTTTGTAATAATGATTTTATTTATCTAAGTTATTAAGAGTGCCATTAAGAAACAAATGAGAACTGAAAATTGTTCTTGTGAAATAATCGGAAAATAGTTTTCTGTATTTTGATTCAGGAAGTATAAAACCAGTATTTAATCTCTTCCTCTATTATCCGTAAAGGCATGTACAGATGTGGTCCTGCATCAGTCCAGGCCGTCAAACATGGGCAGGTGTGCTACCCATTTGATGCTGCCTTTGTGTTTGCTGAGGTGAGTCTTTCAGAAACACTATATTCTTTTAATTTTCTATAAAAACTTTCTGATTTTTGGAGCATCTGTATTTCTTCCCCCTGCAGGTCAACAGCGACGTGGTGTTTTATTCCCGACAAAAAGATGGCACCATGGCGCCAGTAAGAGCAAACCGGAGTCATGTGGGCCGCATGGTTTTGACCAAATCTCCAGGAGCAATGACCCGCCGTGACATCACTGACCAATACAAGTTTCCTGAAGGTGAGAGACAATGTCCTATGCAGATCACAGGGTTTTAAAAGACAGTTTCAACGACTGATTTAAACAGATATACACAGTCGAGTGTTTTAAATAAAATCCTATGACTCTCTTGAGTCTGTGTTAAATCTATTTATCTGTTATTCTGTGCAATAATGGCGGGTTAATTCAGGATGGTGGCTGAGTGTACATTCGGTTGTGCTCTGGCACCAGAGGACTGGCCACAAGGTTTTTGAGGTGTGGACCCTTTTGGTCAGCTCTGTTTGGCATAATTTGGGCCAAAGTTGGCACTCAGAAAAGGACCGAAATAGTTTGTTTACCACAAATGTGGCAAAAAGGATTTCTGCTTCCAGGTCCTTTCTGGATATAGAAGCTGAGTTTCCTCTCAAGAAAAAGTCCTGATTCCTCCAGCTTTGCTAACTTTTGTAACAGCAGGAAAAAAATCTTTTAACAAAAAACCTCCTATGTAGGCAGTAAAGAGGAGCGGACTGTTCTGGAAAAAGCAGAGGAGTACGGCTGCCAACGAGATAAGTCCGAGTTTCCTCCGGCTGACGTGGAACTGGTCCTGCCGACCCTGGAGGTCAACGTGGGCGATGATTTTGAGCTGAGCCTGGAGATCGTAAACAACAGCAACCAGCACCGCACCGTGGACGCCTACATCAGCGGGAGCGTGGTGTACTACACGGGAGTCAGCAGCCGCGAGTTCCTGTTAAGAGACCCCACAGTGAAGATCGGCCCCAACCAACGTGAGAGCGCCATTTATTAATTTCTCTTTGCAAATGAAAAAATCCAAAAAGGTTGATGCCGAGAGGGTCATGTTCTATTTCTGTGCTCAACAGGCGTGAAGGAGACGGTGGTGGTTGAGTCAAAATACTACATGCCACATCTGGTGGAACAGGCCAACCTCCATTTTATTGCCACTGGGAAGGTCAAGGAGACCGGCCAGATCATCACCGCCATGAAAGTCGTCACCCTGCACACTCCCAAACTCAGCGTTGTGGTCTGAACTTATGCTTTACCTTATTTTGTTCTACTCAGTTCAGTCAATCTGCTTTGTTGGCTTTGTAGTCTTTCTTATAATTTCTCTTACTTGTCCATCCATATCACTTTTGATATTTTGAGGTTGATTTGTCACATTTCATTTAAATGTTCCTCAGGTGTCCAACGAAGGAAAAGTGAATGAAGAGATGATGGTGACTGTTGAGTTCACAAACCCCTTCAGCTTCGCCTTGGAGGGTGTCTACATTCGCATGGAGGGACCCGGTATCATGCCGCCCAAGATGAAATATTACAGGTGAGCTCAGCACAGAAGGAACAGGTGTAATCTTTGCTTTATGTAATAGTGGATACTAAAAGGAATCAAGTAACAAAAGACAGCACCCACTTCAGATACAGCTCATTTACCCTGCTGTCATCTGACAGGTAATAAAAGCAGAATTAGGTTTTTTGTGTGCAGCATTAAGGGACTACAGCTGGTATTTTGTATGTATGTTTTAGCTTGTTTGAAAGAAAAGATTTTATGAAACTAATTATGGAATCCCTTTCATAGCTACACACAACCAAAATTCACATGACCTCTAACTCTCACTCTGCTGGTTTCAGTCTGATCCCGAAAAGCTCCACCCTGATCTGGACGGAGTATTTCATCCCACAGAGGGCCGGCAGCACCAGAGTGATCGCTACTCTGGACTGTGCTGCTCTCAGGCAGGTCTTCGGCCAGGCGTCTCTCACCATCAAGGCCTGAGGATCCCTGCAGGACCGCTGACGGCCAGCAACGTTCAACCTTCTCACACTTCAGTCTACATATGGCTCTATAACAATATGTGGGTTGAACATTCAAGCTTCAGCATTTATGATAACAATGGTGATAGTCAAAGTGATAAGCAAAGGCAGTACACTTTTTTTCTTAACCTGTAGATTTAAAAAATACAGTCACTTGTGCAAGTTGTAATACAAATTTAAAATACTATCGACATTTATAACAATTTTGGTAACATAAGACGATCTAGAGTGCGCAGTAAGTGGAAACTTCAGATACTTGACTGTTTGCAGAAAGTAGGATAAATGTAATGGACATTGTTATTTTGCTAGTACATAAATTTCACACTGAAATAAAATGACAAATGCATGCAGGGCACTATGGAGTTGATAGAGCGAGAATGAAGGCTAATGTTTATTTTAAAGGTGCAATAATCCGTTTTTGGCCACCAGGGGGCATCTGAAAGAAGCTTAATAAAAACAAACAGTCCTGACAAATTGTGGCTTTATGAAGAAGGAGCATTAACCACAAGAGGCATTTGTTATCTAATGTACTTGGGGCCAAATCAGTTTTACTCCTAATAAAAATATATGGGTCTTTATTAGCAAAATATTTCACTGTTTTCAGCAGCTAGTTGCTAACTTTGTCGTTTAGTGCCTGGTAGATGGAGTTTTGAGGGCCATTAATGCAGTTTCACCTTTTAAATTTGCTCCCACTGTGCAACTATACCTATTATATTTCAGTGTCAATATTTCTGCTTGAGCACCATAATGGTCATCTATACAGTCTGTATCTTAACATAGTTTTCTTGATGTAAGAGCAAATGCAAATGCATCAATCAATAAAATATTAACAACTGCATGACTTTGTAAATCTTCCATGTGAGTGTGAATTTATGTAAATCAGTGGTGATAGCTGGTCGTTATCTTGCCACCTTCACTTCTCTGTTGATCTAAAAATTCACACACATCATCAATTCAACACATTTTATTAATACTCCACACAATAAACCACACTTTCCAAAACAGACTACAAATCAGATACAAATAATTAGAAAAATATATCATTAACTTTCTGGAAAACCAAACAGTGCAACAATAAAACTTTTTATTGCAAATCACCCAGCAGGCCTCCAAGCAGCTTAAGTAAACTTTGTGCAGTAAAAATATTCAGTGAGAACAATTAATCAAAAGATGATGTGATCAACGTACAGAGAATTATGACCTGAAACTTATATAGAGGAAAAACAGGAAAAACTTGATGACATCAGATAATTGAAGTATACCTCCTTAAAAGTAGATACCTTTCTGGTATTAACAACTTGTTTCTGCTGCTCCCCAAAAAGGCGGGTTTTAATAAATGCTTTGTACCCTTAAAAAGCATTACCACCCCCTGACTGAATAAACTAGTTGTCCTAGATTGTCTTTGAAATGGCAGCAAATAAGGGACTTCAACATCTAACTCTCACCCTGCTGGTCTCAGTCTGATCCTGAGAGGGTCCACTCTCATCTGGACCATGTCATTCAGTCTTCTTCCACTTCTGCCTAAATACAATAATCTTTAACAAAAGTGCAACAGTAAACCATCCTCATTCCTTGAGGAATGGTTTAAAAGTTCAGGTTGTGTAGAAAAATCTCAAACTTTCCCACTTAAACAGAAGGCCTCTGTGGTGATGGGTGTTCATGGGCATGTTAGTGCAATATATTTTTAAATTCAAAGGTCATCATCATGTGAGATTAATTCTGTAACCTCCCTCCATCCCTTAGGTTACCTTACTTTATAAAATGTAATGTTTATTTAGACTACACAGTTTTAGGTTGTTACTTTTATCCAAGTAGATTTTTACAACTAATTATACTTGTACTTGTGCCCTTAATTAAATATTCTATTGGTCTTTCCTTCCCTCTCTAGGCCTTTTGTGCTCTTCTGTAATTTGCATAGTGTTTTACTCTCAATCACATGAAGGTGATGAGGTAGTCTGGGTACGCTTGGTTATCATGAAACACAACATACATGTTGGGGTAGTCTGTTCTGTCCACCACACTGTCGTAGCGGTCGTGGGGCTGCAGGTCACTGAGAGGAGGAGGAACCTTCATGCCCCTTTGGCCCTGAGTGTAGATGCCTGTCAGGACTCGAGCCACAAACATTAACTGAGATCCATCGACAGCTGGCCTTGAGTAGGTGGGTTTGGCTGAGTAGTTGGCATTTACAGCGAAGTAAGTACCTTGACCATATGAAGTTGCTGAGAATAAGAGTAAACAGGGAATTAACAGCTAAACAACAATCAGTGCCTTCCAAAATAATCAATATGATGATTATACCTTAATTATTGATGCATTATTCAACTGATCTAAAATGAAAAATATATCGGTGCAAAAACAAATAGCATAATATAATTACTCATCTCTTCGGATTTTATCTGGTGTTAACAAACTATATAATTTTTCTAGATATAGATTACCATACAAAAACAGGGATAAACTCACTAAAGTTTTTTTTGTTTGTTTTTTTTAACCTGAGTTTGGGCTTTCAAACATTTTTTTCTTCTAAAATCCAATAATATAAATTTGTTCTGAATCAGGATGTGGAGGCAATGCATGTACATTTTGCATTGTTCAAAATTGGTCAAAGAGATCTTTACCATTTTGCCCAGCAAAGTTCCTGTTGAATCCAGTTTTCATGATGGAGTCACAGTTGTCCTGCGTCGTCCCATGATACAGAAACTTTTCACCTGCTCCACCCGTCTGCCTGTTCTTGTCTGAAATGTGCTTCTTCTGTGCTTCATAGTTGCGGCGCAGATGAACATTTTGTAAACGTTCTATCTGTCAACATAAAAATAGTGATTTGTCAAATTTGCAAATGTAAATATGTGGATTCTGTGTCCATTGCACATTACAAACACTGACATTATGCAGTTATACCGTGCATATAAAGCATAGTGCCATAATGAAATATTGTTTATTTCATATGTACTGTACTGTTAATGAAATGTGTTTTTCAATGAAAGCTGCCAACCTTTATTACAGTCTGATGGACGGTTCTTTTGAAGGCCTCCTTCACTGTCTGGTACTCTGCAGATGAAGGCTGCAGTAAAACTCTCTGCAAAACTTCACCATCAGCCATGTTGTCCCAGTACAGAGGGAGAGTGAAGTCTAGGAAAAGTTGGACGACAAAAATGAATGAAAAAATATCAGATCTTTGTAATAAATAGGTTTTGTTTTCTAAAGTAAATGTATTACAAGACAAAATGCTGAAGCAGAATGTTTGTTTGTGTGTTTGTGTTTTTGTCTTATCTAAGTATTTCTCATTTAGAACCATCTTCTCACCTGGCAGATTCACGAGTCTTTTCAGCTTCACTGTCTGTCCAGTTGCTCTGTTTGTGGCATCCGACCTCTGAAGATTCACACTCCATGTGGAGCCCTGTGCGTCCACAATCCCTCCTGCTACATCTTTATTTTCCAGGTTGTAATTGGCTTTTTTGGGGAGTCTCTCCCAGTTGCCATTAAGCCCCAGGATGCACCAAGCCACACGTGCATACAAATCCTCCTCCTCCTTGACTCTCATCTCTCTTTTGAGGTGGACTTGCAGAGAAGTGTTAACTTTCTGCATCACCTGGTTGACCCCATCTTTCAACCCACTCACAGTTATGGAGCCCTGGCTGGACTGGTCCTTCTGTACATACAGACCCTGGGTCTCCATCAGCTGCTTCAGATCTTTCAGGTCATCTTGAGTGAGACCTGCCAGCTCCTCCTTTTTGAAGGTTTGAGTGGAGCACTGTGCCTGATACAGGCTCTTCAGCTTTGCCATGGCATTGTCAACATCCTTTCTGGACAGACCCATGACCAGGAAGACAGATTGCTGACTTGTGCGGTGGATACTTTGCTCAGCTTTTGGGGGCTGCTGTTGTACACGAGGCAACTGAGTTACTGCCACTGAAAGGTAGATCAAGAGGCAATCAATGAACAATCACAATGAAAGGAACAAAAACAGATTTCAAAGCAATCACAGATGAAGAAGGCTCTGTGTGAAAATTAGTATCACCTCTTTTGGTTGCAGCAGTGGGAAACATTTGCATTGCTTCCTCTTTAAATGCCAAGAAGACATTGACCTTATTCAGGATGAGGCGGATATTAGTGAGATGGCATTTCTTAGTGAGACGGCGGATAAAAGTGAACGGCATGGCGGAATTGGCACCTCGGAGGATGGCACCTGCCACGACACCAGGGTCCAACCCACCAGCACCTACACGGACAGAATTTTTACTGCCAGAATTCTAACTCACAGTGACTTAAACAACTACATTGATATTTCAATTCATATGTGTGCATTTTTATTGAGCATCTTGAATGTCATACAAAATACGTACCAGCACAGATGGCAGGAATGGCCACTGACTTGAACCAAGACCTTTCACATTGCTTAATGATAGAACACACCAGTTGTTCAACAAGATCAGCATCCTTTTCTCCGCACACATGTAAAATAGCCTTACATGGGAATGATCCAGGCTCAGTCACAAAAACGTCTCCTTGGATCACTTGTGCTATACACAACAAAAGACAAGTATGAATGATGATGCTATTAAATGTGTGTGATTTGAAATTGTCCGGCAGGTCCTTTTTTCTCACCGGCTCTCAGTTCAGCTTCCACCTCAGGTCCAGCCATGGTTAAGATGTCTTTGCACACACCATCTGCAGAGTAACAATTGTATTCAGAGTACACGACAAGATAAGGCTAAGAGTCAACAGCTGTACTATCAGCTCCGCGAGGATGTGCTTGGGAACAGTGGTCTTTGAACAAAATGATCATATCAAAATGCTAACATGCTCACAATGGCAGCACAAACATTTTGATGTTATGGTGAAGTCATGTTTATCATTTTCATTGTTATAGTTTAGCTTGTTGGTATTCTAACATTTGCTTATTAGCACTAAGCACTAAGCTTCAGAATATCAGAGTTTTAAAGGTCATTTTGGTAACAGATGTTTTGATCTGGTGGCGGTGCTTATTGAAAAGACAAGGGGCTGCCAAACCTATTACTATTCATTCCTGGAGGAACTCACATTACAATCTCCACCAAAACTCATGTTAACCAGTGCAAAAATTATTAAATTATTATTTTAAAAAAAGACAAATATAAACCTCATAATGGTGCCAAAGGACAAATCAGAGTCTCACTAACACTGACCTTGCGATTCCTTCAGCCATGCTGCTAATGCATAAAGTAACTATAGGACATCCAGCTGCTATCACTTACCTCTCTGGAAATCTGTGAAGTCTGTTGTGTTCACTACAGCATCTGTGGTCTCATTAGTGATGTCGCCAAACACCAGCTGTAGTTTAATCCCACCTTTCATTGTCATTGTGATGTCATCGAGGTCGCTGGTGAGGGATTTGAAGATTGCTGAGGGGAGGAAAAAGACAACATGAATATTTTTCTGATACTTAATCTGAGAGTCAATAATTAATGGTGAAATACCTGCTAATAAATGAATAAATAAGAAAAAAATGTTCTTATACTGGAAAAAAATAAATTCACAATTATTCCAACTGAATGGTTGGGAATGTGCAAAATGTCTTTTTTTCTTCAACCTTCCTTTTCAAATCACACTGAAAAAAGAAATCACAACTCTTATCCAAATCCTAGAGTCAGCTTTTCAGCAGCCAATATTCACACATTTGGAAATTTCTTTTGTAATTGTAATTGACAAAGTTTTCAAAGTAGCAGCTGTCTATCCTACCTTGGCCTCCCCGGTTCATGTTTAAGGTGAGGCTCCTTTGGACATCATGGTAGCACTGTAAATAATGATACCAGAATTAAACACTTTCTCATCAGTCGATAAAACAGATATTTGTGTGTTCATAGTCACCTCCTCAGAGTCAGGAT
>JAOXYL010000051.1:5599238-5610546 GCA_028564955.1 Terapon puta | reverse complement strand
ACAATCCAGGCTGGGATACAAAAATGCCTCCTCGCTTCACTTTTGCTACACACAACACAACACAACACATAAATGTGAAGAGGTTGCTTAATATGTGTTATTTGAAATTGTCTAGCTGGTTCATTTTTCTCACCAGCTCTTAGTTCAGCTTCCACTTCAGGTCCAGCTATGGTTAGGATGTGTTTGCACACACCATCTGCAGAGTAACAATTATATTCAGAGTACACCAAGACTAAGAGTCAACAGTTATGCTCGGGAACTCACTATTGCAATGCAAACATGTTGATGTTATGGTGAAAAGATAAATGACTGTTTCAATATTTAACAAAAAACACAGATGTCAAACTCATAATGGAGCCAAAGAAAAGTCTGGTGCTCACCAAAGTCATCAGACAATGATCTGGATTATCTGAGTTTTACTGACTTTTGTTCCATGCAATAGTTACTGGCATATTTCAGTGAAAAACACACCTTCTCCCAGACAATCCTATTCCTACAACCATACCACTAGTTCAGTGGTATGAGTATTATCCTGGCTAAATCTTTTTTTTTTTAAGTAGTAGTAGTAAGTTGTCTTGTCAAAGACATCCATCTGCTATCACTTACCTCTCTGGAAATTTTTGAAGTTTGTTGTGTTCACTACAGCATCTGTGGTCTCATTAGTGATGTTGCCAAACACCAGCTGTAAATTAATCTCACCTTTCATTGTCATTGTGATGTCATCAAGGTCACTGGTGAGGGATTTGAAGATTGCTGAGGGGAAGAAAACCATAACATACTTCATAATTTCCTGATATTTTTTTTATCACAATATAAAATAAGTATGAATTGCCTGTGAATTAATACCAAACAAAATATAAACAAGCCATTTTTAAAAAATGTTAAAAATTAAGGGGATGATTTTTCAGTGTATTTGAGCAGCTGTGTATTTTACATTGGCCATCCTGATTCATATTTAAACTGAGGTTCCTGTAGACATCATGGTAGCACTGTAAATAAAAATGTCAGAATTAAACACTTTCTCATCAATCGATCCTGCATTAATGCATCTTATAAACCAGATATTCATGTGTTCATAGTCACCTCCTCAGAATCAGGATTGTCAGGTTTAATGACGATGTGGATGGTGGAGAGAGACCCAGAGGATGCAGACAAACCAAACTGATGGATCGTGTCAGTCAGGACTTGAATGGCTTCACTCAGTGGGTATTTTAAAACAATTCCAGGTCCAATAATTGGAAAGGCCACTGAGTCAAAGTGCTGCTGTACACAGAGTTCCAGACACCTCCTCAGACCATTACCAAGGGCCTGTACAATAAAAATCAGATATCTTGTTAATTTTATGTCTGTTCATAATTACTGATGTCTTCATTGGTGGAGCTTTTTCAGGGGTTCCGCGATGTCTGCTAAGGGTCTAAAGCCATCATTTTTCCATAATGTGTTCTCTCCAACACTTTATAATTCAAATATTTCAATTACCTGAATGCTTCGCCCTTTGACTCCATCCCAGGGCAAGCACTCAATGAAGAAGAGCTTGGAGCAGCCCAAAAGTGGAGGCGCATCAACTTGCAGAACATCACCAGGGACGAGAGAAGAATTCGCTGCTACCAAGTCAAACTTTGACTTGATTGCATCTCCTGCTTTACCCAACAGACATTGGCCAATTTTTGTAGAACTTAACTGCCTGTTTAGCATGGGCACCACCAACACATTCACCTGTGGAAATGATGTGAAATAATATCAATGTGAGCATCACATTGCAGCATAATTACTTGATTTAAAGTAGAACAGACATACTTGCTCATCTGCCAAACTGTCAAGCTTGATATACAGGCTTGTATTGTTCATCACATTGCCTGGCACCATTCCTGTGAGCATTGTGATGAAACTGCTGAGTCTGAAGCTTCTTGTGCCTTGGGAGTGCGCATCTTGCTTTTCTCTGATAAGGACGTGACAGGAGCTCTCTACCTGTTCCTTGCTCACTTTACCCTCTGCTTGAAAGTATCGCTGAGCCCCTGGTCCATCAAGAACCAAGGTGTCTATTGTTAGACCAGCTAGAGTTGCTTTTAAATCTGCCTGACTAACCTGGACCAGACAGCGGGGGCCAGACACAAGCACACATGGATGTGGGAAGTCTGACGCTTTCAAAGTCACATTGGTCTGCTTCATCCCAATCAACTCCAAGATTTGATCAAAACAGTCGACCAGTTCAGGAAGTGGTAGGTTCAGCACTTCTTGTGTCCCAACCTGGTTCATCTGGTAGTCATTCAGAAGGTCTTTGAGCTTGTTCACATTTTCACTGTAGCCCATAATTTGCACTTTGGTCACTGCGGGTCCTCTGGAGTCTGAGATAAAGTTGACATCCACTCTGAACTCTTGAGAGTTTTCCTCGTTCTTGGCTTTGATCATTATTTCTATAACTTTTTCCAGCTCTGGGTGTATAGCTGTAGCTCCCTGGAGTTGTATATTGGCCACACTCAGGTCTCTCACTATTATTGCCTCAGCCTCATCAAGGGCGTCAGAGGAGAAACTGGACAGAATCAGATTTGACCCAACCTCCAGGGAAACAGGGTCTCTGAGGTTCTCCTGGAAATGGGTCTGGTACTTGGAGATGGCATTGCTGGACTTTATGAAGGTCATTAAAACTGTAGGGAGCACAACTCTCTTTTCTTTTTTGATCAGTCCATCAAGTTTTGTAGCTCCAGAATGGTTTATACTCTGTAAAGTATTTCAAAAAATAGGATTAAAATGGTGTTTTGTGTTGTTTCAACAGCAGCCAGTTTAGACTTTAAAAAATTATTTAGCTTTCATGTTTGTGTTTGCCAGGTTTGTGTGTGGTCGAGGTGTATGTAATGTATTTTGGACATTTCAGTAATTACATGATTGAAAAAAATGACGGATCTCTGATTATCTATGAGCATGAATTCAGGTGACCAACCTTCACAATAAGTCTTTAGGCAGCTGAAACACCCCCTCATCAGATATCGATTATTGATTTCGGTTGTGATCGGTATTTGAATTCTTTGCTGATTCACCACCAAGTTTAACATCTATCTTAACTGTAACTCTGAACAACGTTCTTCATTTATCAGAAATATTTCCCTTTTCATTAGAGGTCCCCCATTAACTTGTATTATGGATTGAATTTAACTGTGAGAGAGTAAATTATTTATCTTCATTCCATATTCTGGAATATTAGATAATCAACTCCCAATCATAATACTGATAAATACAGAGAATGACTAAATAATATAAAGACATTCTCACAGTAGAAATAATTAATGTCCCTCTCAGCAGCACACAGTACAAGTACAATTGATGCACCCTTTGCCTGTAAAAGCCTCGCAATTCTCTGAGCAGGAAATACCCCACCCTAATCATGTGAGAGTCAAAAAACAGGTTTCCAAAAAGTGATATGTGCTCACGTCTGATTCAGTCGTGGATAGCTGAAAAGGGTTCTGCCATGAAATGGTTCGTTTCACTGTCAGATGAAGCTCTCCACCAGAATGAGAGATGGTGTGAAACTTCTTCTGCAAAACCCTTTCCTGATCTAAAACAAACAACAAAAACAAAAATAAACACTGAAACTGCAAATTATATTTTTTTTCAGTAACTAATTTTAATCCAATGAGATCGCCTACCTTCTTTTTCCTTGAAGCAGATTTTATAAGTGTTGTCTCCAGCTTTTTCAATCATCCCACAGTCCCCTCCTCCAGAAGCCCGTCTTATATGGAAGTGTCTCCTGATCTTCGCCTTTTCTGTGTCTGCCAGATGTTCAGCTTCAAAGAACAGCGGATGCTGATAGTCATCCATTTTATCGACAAATCAGAACTTAAAGGAAGGAAAACTTTCAATAAGTACGGCACACAGTGTGCCTCAGTGCACTTGACTAAAAAGTGTTTGGTCTATGAAGTGTTTTTATTTAGTTTCAATTTCAAATGGTGTAAGGTTGAGTTGTGACTTGGACACACCCAGTTCCGTGAAGACTTTATTGTTTTAAGTAGTTGGGCATTACCCTCGTCAGTCTTGTGACAGTAGTGTAATCAGCGTCAGTGACATATATTCATGATATAACACTGATAATAATGTTTTCTTCTATAATGTTGTTTAAGAACAATACAGGAAAGACACATAAATGAAAGAATTAACTGAACCAGTGGTAAAATATTTCTCTAAGTCACAACAATAATTATTAACTTCTATTATTGCTGATTATACTTTTGTATAGTATTTATTCAACTTATTCAACTACCAATATCTCCATCGAGTCCTATATGAATTGTTTTATTTATTATTATAAAATTCTTGTATTTATATCACATATTTGAGAAGGACCAAAGGGAGGCCGACTAAACAGCTGGCGGATGACAACAAATCGGTCGTTATTGACAGGGCACACCAGCTACAGCAATCCAAACCACCAGAAGGATGCAGACAAGGATTGCATGGGTATATCTTACACAGGAGAGGGAAAAGATGGAAAAAAAAGTGATGGAGCAACAACGGAGCTTCCATGAGGTGCTGCAACTGGTCGGAGAGCGATAAATCGCTTCACTTTCCAACCAGACTTCATATCAATTACCAAGGGCAAAGAAAGACATGTAAGCGCTGTAAGTCCGAACACTCATTCTCTTGTTAACCTCCATCATTCCACTTCTGTTATTGCTAGTAACCACTGCCACCCCTGATAAACCTGAGCTCTCTTGTCTCTTCGCTCAATCTCCCCTCTGTTTTCTCAATCCCAGTGATCTGGAGGAACGGAATAAATAAATGTTCTACTCGCCATGATTGTGCCCCTAGGTCAAAGAATTTGCTCACTGTTCCCTGCATACCTAAGCATCCCTAGTCTTCCTCTCCTGTCATTTTTGGCCTATGTAATGCTAGTTCTGTGTCAAACAAATCGTTTATTCTAAATGACTTTATTACCTCCCACAATTTAGACATATTTTGCCTCACTGAGACATGGCTTAAAAGAGGACTGCAGCTCTTTAGTGGAGATTTGCCCACCAAATTACAACTTCATCAATGCCCCAGTGTCTTCAGGCTGTAGTGGAGGCATGTCAGTGGTTTATAAAAGTTACCCCACTTACAATTGGTTCATTTGCCAGCTTTGAGTTACTGGCCTTTAAAATCGACTGCACATCTCCAGTGTGTTGTATTGTCATTTACCATCCTCCAAAATGTTGTTCTCATTTTCTGAATGTGCTTTCCTCCCCTCTGTCATCTGTTGTGTTCAAATTTGATAAGATCATTATGGTGGGTGACTTTCACTTTCATATAGACGATCCCTCAAAATCCTCAGCCTCAGAGTTTCTGAAGACAACCAAATCTTTTAACTTTGTGAAAAATGTCTCAGGTCCCACTCACAATCCCCCTGGACTTCATTTTCACTTTTGGCCTGACTTTGAACTCCCTACTTATGTACAACCATAATTTTGACCAAAAGTGCATAACTTTCGACACCGTTTTTCACTCAATGGTGACCTTACAGAAATGAAACATAGTCTCACATTTTTAATGAGTTCTGTGGCTAGATTCTCAGCTCTCTTCTCTGACATGCCAAGATTAGTTCCCAGTCTTAGATCAGATTTCAACTCCAGAGCTCACTATGTCAATAACACCTCCCGACCTGCTGTGCAGAATTTACCCTGATATCCATGCAAGATCTGACACTGTTTCTCATATGCGCCCTTCGTCTTGCCCTAGTGACATAATCCCGACTAAATTTCTTAAAGACATCCTTCCAGGCATTTCCCCATGCGTTTTGTCTATTGTCAACCTATTGTCATACCTGATCTTTTCAAGACTGCTAGGGTTTTTCCTCTCCCCAAAAAATCCTCCCTAAACACAACATTTCCAGCCAATTATAGGCCTTTCTCCAGACTCCCATTTTTCTCTAACATCCTGAAAAAAGGCTTCCATCAGAAACACAGTACAGAAACTACGCTACTGAAAGTCATGAATGACATCCTTATGCATGCTGATAAAAGTGAACACTGCACTCCTAATTTTGTTAGATTTATCTGCTGCTTTTGACACCATTGACCATAATATTCTCATTAACAGACTACAGAACTGGGTCAGTATTACTGGCACTACCCTAAAATGGTTTTCCTCCTACTTCTCTGATAGACACCTCACTCTTCACATTAACAACTACATGTCCTCCTCTGCTCCTCTTTTATATGGGGTCCCTCAAGGTTAAATTGTTGGTCCTATCCTCTTTTCCCTATATATGTGACCTCTAGGTAATCTGCTTAACTCCTCTAATGACATTTCTTATCATCGCTGATGACACTCATCTGTAGCTGTCTGTTAAACCCAATAACCTCAGCTAAAGTCACTTCAGGATTGCTTAACATCTGTCTTATCTTGGACATCCCAAAATTTTCTACATCTAAATACTGAAAAGACTGAAGTCCTGGTAATTGGCCCAGATAGCCTCTCCAAAGAAACCTGTCCACATTAGAAATGACACAGGATATCTCAGGCTCACCACCATAAATTTTCTACTTTCTACCAAATCTTCTTCCTTCTTCCATCTAAGAACCCAGTGTAGCCAGTGTCTTCATGCATCAATTTGTCAAAATTATTTTTTGCCTGCAAAGTTGGATGGGGCATTTGGCAATTGGAGAGAGTGGGGTATTAAAACTTTTTTCAGATTTGTACATTAATAACCTATTTGCATAATTTTTTTTAATGCTAAGCACCGAATTCAGTCTTAGAAATTCTCACTTTTTTCCATTACCTCCAAGTTAGACACTATCAAGAAGAACTGTCCACATTTAGATCCCACTCTGGCATGAGTCTGACTTGGATAGATCTGACATTCAGATATTGGTTTATGATGCTCGTGCTATGTATTCTGTTCTTGATGATTTATGTAATTGTTCCTTTTTGTTGCGGTTTCAGTTCTGGGTCATTACATCATTTAGGGGAACTGGAACCACAGATGGGTGTGACAGCTGTGCCTGTAACTCAGTGGAATCACTACTGTTTGCTTGTAGTTCTTCTTCCTTGAGATCCCAGTGCTTGGTGATGTTTTTGTTTATGCTTGCTTGTTGGCATGGGCTTAGTCATTGTTTTCTCCTGGTTCTAAACTCCTCCCACACACCTGACTGCAATCGGCTCATCAGCAGTATAACCAGTTTGAATCCAATGTCTACGCCCTTCCTCTGAGAGTAACATTGTGGGGTGTTACACTCGCTTCTTATCTCTTTATTAAGGGAGAGAGCATTACTCCACTGGTAAGTTTAGGGGGCTCTCGCCTCTCTTCAACTGAAACAAAAACTGTATGTGTAAAACATTATCTTGCACACAATATTGACAAATACTAAGGTGTACTAATTTTGATGTGGAACACCCATTACGTTAATGACATAATTGCTGCCAAAAGTTGACAAATAAAGGAAAAATGCTTGGTCTTAAATGCTTTATTGAACATTTTTTGACACTCTTAATATTACAGTGTTTCTATATTTTCCAAAATACAGGTTAACCTTTATTTTCTTCATGTGTGCTTGAAAATAGTGTTTTCATGGTAAGGTATCTTAATTTATAATTGGAAAATAAATTCACAGTTATTGACAGGTAAATATTGTTCACAATATTTTTAAGGTGCAGTGGCAATTTTTCTCCACAAGGTAGCAAAATGGCATACAAAACAAGGTGGCAGACATAAGCAGCCCTGACACTGCCAAAGGATTAAGTCAACAGGGCCAACACTGCAAACATTGTCTTAGAAACACAACAGACACAAAGAAACATTGTCAACCTGACAGAATTGTTCACTCAGCCAATAGTCACTCTCCTGTGAACTCTTCTGAGAACTCCTGAGAAAAACAACTGCTTCATTATTTGCTCAATGTTAAATTGTCCTCAGCAGCTAGTTTCATCTAATATTTGGTGCCCTGTAAGTACTGCATCGTAGATTTATCAAAGACACACTTTAATACAATGTAATGTACAAAATATTGATTAAGGCAGCTATAACAACATTTCCCAGATTTACTCCTACTGTGCAACTTCACTTGTTAAAATGAAACATCAGCTTCTAAGAGTTTGAAGAAGAACAACGAGACTTGCTTTAGGTTCTTGAACACATTTCACCTCAGTACAGAGCTTGATGCCAGCTGATATTTTGTATGGGTTAAAAAATGTCTCTAATTTGTCTCTAATAGTCATTTAATACACCATTTGCCCAGCATGCTAGCTGAATCAAACCAAACACACCTCTAATGCTCTGCAATTACAACTGGAATGGGGCTCAATGGCTCAAAGATTCTTGAAAACGTTGTGAACTGGTTGTATTTATTTGGACGAGAGTACAGATACATGGCTGTTTAGATGTTGACCTTTCGATGCAGTTTAGTTGTAGCCTTGTGTTCTCAGTTGAACAGGTCACTTATCTAACATCACTATACACAATTTTTTCATCCCCATCCCCCCTAAATGTCACTTGAAGGTGATGAGGTAGTCTGGGTATGCTTGGTTATCATGAAACACAACATACATGCTGGGGTTGTGCATTCTGTCCACCACACTGTCGTAGCGGTCGTAGGACTGCTGGTCACTGAGAGGAGGAGGAACCTTCATTTCCTTTGTCCCTTGAGTGTAGATGCCAGTCAGGACTCGGGCTACAAACATTAACTGAGATCCATCAGCAGTCGGCTTGGAGTAGGTGGGGTTGGCTGAGTAGCTGCCGTTTACAGCGAAGTAAGTACCGTAACCATATGAAGTTGCTGACAAAAAGGTGGAAACAGGGAGTTACAATTTGAATTTATTCTGAATCAGGATGTGGAACATGCACATTATTTTGGAGAAGACCACTGCCAAGGCAATGATTGTTTTAAAGATACTAAAAAAGATCTTTACCATTTTGCCCAGCAAAGCGCCTGTTGAATCCAGTTTTCATGATGGAGTCACTGTTGTCCTGCGTCGTCCCGTGATACAGAAACTTTTCACCTGCTCCACCCTCCTGCCTGTTCTTATCTAAAATGTGCCTCTTCTGCACTTCATAGGCACGTCGAAGATGAACATTTTGCAAACGTTCAATCTGCAAAAATAAAATTGTGAGTTGTTCATCACAAATATTAGGCAATTAAAGGGTGATCTCCTATAAAAAGTTCATCTAGACATAAGCTATTAGGCTATCATAGATCTAAACATGGAAAGTGCCAAAATGAAAGTGAAAGCCCACCTTTATTACAGTCTTGGAGGCAGTTTGATTGAAAGCTTCCTTCACTGTCCAGTACTCTGCAGATGAAGGCTGCAGTGAAACTCTCTTCAAAACTTCACCATCAGCCATGTTGTCCCAGTACAGAGGGAGAGTGAAGTCTAGGAAAAGTTGGAGGACAAATTGGATTGAAAAACATATACATAAACATGCATATCTTTGTCATAAAAATATTTAGCTTGATTGGTGAAACATAATATTATATATACTTGTTCTTTAAGTTAAATTTTTCTCAAAGTATTGATATTGCAATTGGCCGAAAACAAGTAGTAGCATCAGTCAGTCTCTTATTTATAAATAGAAACATGTATTCTTATCAAGAAATATTTTCTCACCTGGCAGATTCACAAGTCGCTTGAGCTTTGCCGTCTGTCCAGTTACTCTGTTTGTGGCCTCTGACCTCTGTAGATTCACACTCCATGTGCAGCCCTGTGCATCCACTATGCCTCCTGCTACATCATTATTTTCCAGGTTGTGATTGGCTTTTTTGGGGAGTCTCTCCCAGTTTCCATAAGGACCAAGGCACCAAGCTACACGTGCATACAAATCCTCCTGCTCTCTGACTCTCATCTCTTGTTTGAGGAGACCTCGCAGAGAGGCATTAATCATCTGCATCACCTGGTTGACCCCATCTTTCAACCCACTCACAGTTATGGAGCCCTGGCTGGGCTGGTCCATCTGTACATACAGACCCTGGGTCTCCATCAGCTGCTTCAGATCTTTCAGGTCGTCTTGGGTGAGACCTGCCAGCTCCTCCTTTTTGAAGGTTTGAGTGGAGCACTGTCCCTGATACAGGCTCTTCAGCTTTGTCATGGCATCGCCAACATCCTTTCTGGACAGACCCATGACCAGAAAGACAGATTGCTGACTTGTGGAGCTGGTACAGAGGATACTTAGGTCTGAACTCACAGATGGAGGGGGCTGCTGTTGTACATGAGGCAACTGAGTTATTGCCACTGCAAGGTAGGTGAAGAGACAATCAGTGAACAATCCAAATGAAAGGAACAGGAATAGTACTAAAAGCAATCACAGATGAAGAAAGTTGTGTGTGAAAATTACTATCACCTCTTTTGATTACAGAAGTGGAAAATATTTGCATTGCTTCCTCTTTAAATGCCAAGAAGACATTGATCTCATTCAGGACAATGCGGATATTGGTGAGATGGCGGATCTTAGTGAGACGCCGGATAAAAGCAGATGGCATGGCAGCTTTGACACCTCGGAGGATGGCATCTGCCACAACACCAGGATCCAACCCACCAGCTCCTACACAGACAGAATTTTGACTTGAACTTTTAAATGTATATTTAAGTGGATGTGGACTTTGTATTGAAAACTAGAATGCCTTACAAAATACGTACCAGCACAGAGTGCAGGAATGGCCACTGACTTGAATCCAGACTTCTCACATTGTTTTATGATGGAACACACCAGTTGTTCAACGAGATCTGCATCCTTTTCTCCACACACGTGCAAAATGGCTTTACAGGGGAACAATCCAGGCTGGGATAAAAAAACACCTCCTCGCTTCACTTTTGCTGCACACAACACAACACAGGAAGTGTAAACAAGGAAGTTGTTCAGAGTTTGTTATTTGATAATGTGTGGCTGGTCCTGTTTTCTCACCGGCTCTTAGTTCAGCTTCCACCTCAGGTCCAGCCATGGTTAGGATGTCTTTGCACACACCATCTGCAGAGTAACAATTATATTCATGATACACGAAGAGTAAGAGTCAATAGCTGTATTACCGGCTCTGAGGTTGAATTTTAGGGTAATCATTACAAAGGTTCTTCAAATATTAGAGCCACAAATGTTATCCTCATAATGAAGCCAAGAAAAGTCAGAGACTCACCAAAGTCATTAGGATACATAATCTGTAAATCACGAGTGGCCATACCAAATTCTGAGATATTTATCTGACTTTTACCTATTTCTGTAGGTGTGTAAATATGTCACTGACGTATGTCAGTCGGCAAAAAAACTCTACCACTCTCAGATGATGCCGTTCCTACAGCCATACCACTAATGTACCCAAAATAAAAATAAAAAAATAAAAAAATAAACACATATACA
>JAOXYL010000051.1:5553557-5572437 GCA_028564955.1 Terapon puta | reverse complement strand
GTTTTCCTGATTTTTGGCTTTGATCATTATTTCTTTCAGTCTTTTGAGTTCTGGAGGTATAGCTGCAGCTCCCTGCAGCTGTACATTGGCCACACTCAAATCTCTTGACACTGCTGCCTCAGCTTTGCCCAAGGCATTAGAGGACAAACTGCACAGGATCAAATCTGACTTAACCTCCAGAGAAACTGGATGTCTGAGGCTCTGTTGGAAACGAGCCTCATATTTGGAAATGGCACCACTGGATGTAATGAAGCTAAGTAAAGGTGGACAGAGCTTAACTCTCTTTTCTTTTACATTTTTGATCAGTTCATCCAGTTTTGAAGCTCCTGATTGCACCTCCTCGTCAGGGCCCTCCAAGGTGATCATACTGTTCCTTTTGAGGATTTTAACTTCTGCATAATGCGCACACATTTCTTGACTAAACTCTTCTTCTATCAGTTTGAACTTCTTCTCCACAACTGGTATCTCCCTCTTGGTTGGCAGACTCTTTTCCAGGATTGCAATCCTCTCTTTTACAGCCTCATACACTCCAACAATCACAGCATGAGTGCTGCTTGTGTAAACTCTGATGTCATCAGTCACAAAAGAAAGGTCCTGTAGCAGGAAACTGACTTTGTCTGGTTCAATCAAATGATAGCAGAGGTAGCTTTCAGTAAGACTATTGAAGACACGATCCACCTGCATCTCCCATTTCTCTGCAGCTCCACCAAAGGCTCCTCCAGGTCCCTTCTCAATATCACCCCTAACCACTGCCTCCTCTTTTGCTAGATTGAACTCCACTGTGCAGCCAATAGAGGAGAGTTGTTTCTGTAAGACTTTGTTTGCTTTTGGGTTGTTTCTTAAGAAAGACAAGAGAACAATGTCCATGGGAAAAATCTTCTCAAATGTGTTTGCTTTTGTGATTGTCTGAGGAAGAAATGCAAATTCAAACAAATGAATGAATGTAAGGCACTGTTGAATGCCTGACGTGCCAAGAACTAAGTAATGGTGCCAAGTCTAAAAATAATACTGCAATTAATAAGCTGTGTATTCTAAAGATGAATCATAAAGTCACAACAGTGAGATTATCAAACTTTGACTCACTCAGAAACACCAGAAACACCTCTAAACTATTCTAGGCAGATCGTTTTGGCTCTAATATTTGTGTTAATCATGGCAGTGTTATCCAGTGTTTCAAAAAGGTGATATTCACTCACCTGTGGTTTTCTAGTGGATGGCTGATCAGGGCTCTGTGGTGAATTGGTTCTGCTCACGGTCAGACATAGCTCTCCTCTAGGAAGTGAGATGGTGTGAAACTTCCTTTGCAAAACCCTTTCCTGGTCTGTAAAAAAAGGAAATAGTCCATGGTCCCAACAACACTGTACATTTAAACTAAAACAGCAAAGGATATTCTTCTTCTAACTCATTTTAACAAGATGGGGCTACTTACCATCTTTGTCCTTAAAACAGATTTTATAGCTGTCCTCTCCAGCCTTTTCAATCATCCCACATTCACCTCCACCAGAATCTCGTTTCTTCCCAAAGTGTCTCCTGATCTTCTCCTTTTCTCTGTCTGTCAGATCTTTCGCTTCGAAGAACAATGGATGTTGGTATTCACCCATTGTACCAACAAATCTGAACTTGAAGAATAGCACCTCTTTGTGCCTCCGTTCTGCTCAAGTGAATGCCGTACTAGTTAGTTTCAGTTTCATTTCACTGTCAGCACTCCCGTTGCCTTCCTCATGACAATATATTTGCAGAAGGACACACCCAGTTATTTCACAAGTTAATTGCTAGCTTTAAGAGGGACACTTACCTGGTTAATCTTGTTGTGCAGGTACTGTGAAGAGTATTAATCATTAGAACAACAAAGTTTAATTTTGGCCTCAAATGATTGAATGAACATGCGCGCAGGCTTGAAGAAATCACCCAGGTGTTTATAATAGGATACCAACATTCAGCGGTTTGTTTGACGGAAACACCTGCCTGCTGCTTGTTTTATGAGAGATCCTGAAGCAAAAATAAATCAGTGAACTGAAAGAGGAAGTTTCACAAAGATGCAGATTTGGGTGATATTTCTCTTTGGCTTATCACTACAAACCACCACTTTCACATTCATTCAGTGCTACATTTGAATCATACATTTATTTTGTTTAATGCAGCTATTTATTTCTAATTGTAGTCCCTCAATTTCATTGACGTGTCAGTGTTTCTGTGTCTTTTTATACATTTGTTTATCTGACTTTCCACTTTTCTTTTTAAAAGACTGAATGTGACTTTAAACAAAATAAAGAACTGAAAATGTATTAATTATTTCAAAATATTGTGTCAGATGTGAGAATTTGAGAAGTTGTCATCTTGTCTTGAACCTGAACAATTCACTAATACAAATTCATAATTCAAAAATCAAAAGCTATAATCACAGGGCATCGCTATTTAAAGATGACTCATCTGGATGTTATGAGGCTAAGTAAAGCTGTACAGAGCTTAGCTGTCTTTGAATTGTGAGGATTGAATGTGAAGGTATATAGAAGGTGTGATGAGACCCAAATACAGAGCAACTGAATTCAGATTTTATCAATCTGAATACTACATTCAACGTTACTGGAATTCAGATCCAAACAATAATAAAATATAATAATAAATTCAGTTTCGAATCATTCTATTCAGATCTAGTTCAGCTCTTCAAATACAAATATGTGCCCTGTTTTGAACGTCTCCTAAAACCTTTGTGTGTTGTGAGTCTGTTTGTATGTTAATTTTGCACCAAATGTGTTTCAACCTGCCTGTGAAGCACTTTGTAACCTTGTTTTTTTTAAAGTGCTATATTAACAAAATTTATTATTATATTATAAATGTAAATTATTCAAATTCAGTTTCTAGTGACGTATATCTGCCCATAAATGACAGCTGGATGCAAACAGAGACGTTGCAATTTATGTCCTATGACCTGACCACTAGACCACCGTATCAGTGGTTTCTTATAGTTCCTCAATATCATGGGTTTTGATTTTGCACCATAAAAAGCTCCATCATTGGCTCTGACGTGAAACTGACATAATATGGCATTACTACACCAAACCACTAGATGTCCTACTGAGACTAAAACTCAAAGGCTGAAACTCGACTGATGTTCTGGCAACAATAAAACAGCAGATGTCAGTCTTCCAGTATAACAAAGCTTTACAATCTCATATAGTGTCATTACAGATAAACAGATGTTAACCAATTATTTGCACTAATATTCACACTGGTTTTATAGGGACTTTGTGTCATTATTGTTTTATGTTCAATAATTTATTTTGTTAGTTTCCACTGTAACAAGAAGTACATGTAGTTAAAATGTTTGAGTGCTGTGGCAAAATAATCTCAACTCAAAGGTTTACTCACAAGCTTTAGTCAGAGCTTTTATCTGGGTATCGTGGTCTGCACGATAGCAATGTGGGACCAGAAAGATGAACTTCGTGCAGCTATTTTAGGCTAGGACCAGAGTCTTGAATTAGATGTGAGGTGCAACAGGGGACGATGTAAAGAGTAGTTTCTTGCTGTAAAAGTTAGCGCCAACACAGTATGTACGCAGTCAGTGCTTCCCTTTTAACTCAGTCTTTTGTCATGACATCCACATCAAATATCAGGCAAGCAGTGATGAATGAGTGATATAAATGGTAATATACAAGTAGGTATATTAATTAGACTGTTGGAAAAGTTTGTTTCCTCTGCGGTAAACTCATTTGAAACTCAGGAGAGAGAATTGAGAGGAGACACCACAGTGACACTTGGGGCACTTGGAGCCCAAATACAAGACGACCACATGGAAAGAAAGGTGTTCCTGTTCCAGTTTAAACGGCACTCACTTTGACCAGAGAGAACCTGATGGTGAAAAGGAGTTACCGGGTCGACCAGATGGATACCAGAAGATCCTTGAGCTGACCAGGGACCACTTATGAAAATCAAAAGCACTTAGGCTGACCAAAGAGGCCCTTGGGAGGGAACTTATCCTTACTAGTGCAACGTTTGGAGGGAAACAAGAGGCTGACTACAGGTGCATGAGAGGTGATCAATTGGGGGGTCTTGGACAAGCCAGAGGAGCATTTACAGGATTTTTAGTAACTTTAATTTGATGTACAAACATAAATAATAAGAATAATAGAATCATTTACAACTGTCAGTGATGTTGAGAAACAGCATAGACATGATGACGATTCCCTTTTATTCTGACTGTTGCAACACACTTAAGGTCAACTTGTAAGCTTTTTAAACAAAGACCGAATCCAAGAAAGCAGCAAGACTTGTTTAAGTTTGGTTTGAATGGTCTTTAGTACTATTTTATAAACATTATGGAGGGCTTCACATTTTTTGAGTGATAAAACTATGAAAACTATGAGAGTCCTAACGCGGACATTGACTTTACTGCTAAATTTGTAAACCACAAGATGCACAGCATGGGGAGGGTAGTTTTATTTCTTAAAATATCAATAAAATATCAATAAAAATTGTAGGTCGCCATGATTTATCAATTTCTGTTTATCTAAATATTTACACATCCACAGATGAGGAAGATGTATTGAAATATACTTAATTAAAAGTACTAACACCACACTGTGGTATACAGTACAAGGCTCACATTGAAAAAAGTTTGTAAAAGTAAAAGTAAGTAAAAGACCTATAATTAAAATATTGAAAATAAAAGTATTCTTTCTGTTTTACAGTGGTCCCTGTCAGTGTTTCACTTTTCCAAATTGTACTTTATTGTTAATTTGCACCACTTTATATACAGTTGGGTAGTTTAATCTACAGCAGTGCATCATGGTCTATAATTTGGTCATTTGGTTAAACTTGACATGAGAGTGTTATCCATTTTCTCATCTAATTCCTGGGAAGAATGACAGTGAATAAGCACATTCATTCCTGTATTACAGATCATCTCCTTTTTATCTGTCATTCCCACCCACTCTAGCATCATATATACTTTTGTATGTTTCAATGAACTTAAAAAATGTAGAAATGTACTCTTATCATTGCTAAAGGGTCACACCTGTAATAGACAAACTGCAGGATACAGTCATTGAACATTAGATCATTCACAGCACCTCATATTTCTACCTGCTTCATGACATATTTCCTCTCATGAGCAATACTAAAGCCACACGTATTTTGGAAAGATTGTGTGTCTCCTGGCTGACATTTGTGCTGAATTTGGGTGTGATCCAAACACCCAGTCGCACCAGAACCAGAAAATCGAAAGTATGACTCACTGTGAAACCCATTCCTTGAATAACAGAGATCAATAAGGTTTTTATGAGGAAACACACAAAACACAGTGGGGATTACAATGTTTTCCTTTTTTTTTAAAAAAAAAAAAACACATTGTGTCCAGCTCACTGTGAGTGTATAAAAGACTCAAAGTCAAGACGATTACACACAGCAAGATAATCTAAGGAGGCAAAGTTACTGCAGAAATAAAAGTCTTTTGGTTTGAGATTCAGAGGATACAGGGACTCAAATCCTCTCTGAAGATCACTCACAAGTTTCTACAATTTGAGACAAGGATGAATACAGCAACCCATTTTATCATTCTCCTGGCCTGCACTGTTGTTTGCACTTCGGCATGTAAGTGTGCTCATTCATTTGAGTCGTTTGGAAAGCTCTTTTCTTTTTATTTATCTGTATTTATGTTGCTTTAGTTTATACATTCTATAGTTTATATACGCTGTTCTTCGTTCTTCCAGTTTCTTGCCTGTGTCCAAGAACCGTAAGGAGGGTCAATCCATCTCTCATTACTGATGTCAAGGTGTTTAATGGCACTATCTGTGGAAAGCAAGTAATGTATGTTCCTGCAGTAATGTGAACAAAGAGACAACATTGGTTTTTTTCACGTTGATAATTTTTTTCTCAGTTAGACTCATGTGTAAGTGTTGTTGAAAGAGTTGTTTTACATTAAAGCTTTCTCTTTCTCCACAGTGCCAAACTTAAAAACGGTTGGGTGTGTCTTAACATCGAAGACAGATTCACCGACGCAGTCCTGAAAATAGTGGAAAAGAAAAAGTAAGTTCAAAGTCAAACTTTAGTTTAGTTGTGGTTTTTTTTTTGCATTTTTTACATTTACATTGTTCATAACCGCAGTGACTGATGTAATGTTGAAGTAGATAAGGGAAAGTATGAGAAGGTCTGCAGTCACTCATCCCATCTGGCCTTCATAAATTGTTAGTGTGCAGCAAAGGATATATAACATGTAATTTATGAGTTCCTGCAACTACTTAACAAGAGAAACCTGATATCATATTGCTTAATCCGACATTTAATCCAGTTTCTCTTGTACACTGGTGTTCCCAGTCGAGAGTACAAAAACATGGTAGAGGTACAAAAGATGATTATAAAGAAAGAAAGAAAAGACAAACATTAAAGTTAAAGTTTTAGAGTTTCCCATAAGTACATACATAAATTAAGGGATCACTATTTGTTTGAACTGGTCACATTTGATGATAAATGGTGATTACAAAATGTAACTTTCTTGAAATGGGAAGTCTGATTAAGAGGATTGATTTGTGAAATTTAAGATTGAACATGATATTTTCTTACAGGCGGAAGGCTGCTAAGATGAAAACCACCACCCCAGAAACAACAGCTCCAACCCCAACTGGACAGTCTTTTCTGCTGCATTAAATGTGCATCAAACTTACTTGGAGCACTTTACATGTATTATTATTACACTTTGTTATCTTTTAAGCTTTCTATAGGAGCAGTTTTCATGATGTAATTCAAGCTGGTAGATTATATTGTGGCAGTAACATCCCATAACTTTTGCAGTATACTAGTAAATAATGTATTAAATAATCATTTGTGTAATTAGAGGGATTTGTGTCCTACTTTTTATTATAAGAAGGAGGATGAAATCATAATTTACAGTACCAACACTTGCCATGTCATGCTATAAATGAAGAGCTACACACCTGGAAAAAAATCAGTGCATTTTATCAAAATACAAAAGTACTCAGACACCTGACCATTTTACCAACAGGGACTGTAATGACATTATATTCAAATACATTTACTTTACTGGAGTTGGTCCCACTTTTGAAGCTATAACAGCTTCCAGTCTTCTTGGAAGGCTTTCCACAAGATTTATGCCTGTTCTGTGCAGCATTTATGAGGTCAGGCACCATTGCTGGACAGGTTTGCATGAGTGTATATACACAGTAGTCTAACATCATTAAAGTGCAACAGACAACAGATGCAAATTTTGACTTTCATGCTGTCATTGCCACTGTGCAAATAATTTGCAGATCTTTAAAGAAATAATTCAACAGTAAGGGTAAAACAGTCACCACAGTTGCTTTCTTACTGAGAGGTAGCAGGGAAGATCTCTGAAAGTTAAGACAGCTAAAGTTCACTAATTAACATGTTATATTTAGTTTGCCTCATCTATACAGACACAAATATGAAAATAACAAGATGACGTTTTACCAGCGGACTTGGGCTTGACTGTTTCTTGACCTGCTGAGGTCCAGGATATAATATGTCTGTGTCCCCCTGCCTCCAGTCTGTAGGTGTTGTTTATGCAAAGCCTGAGTAATTATCCTTTCCAGTCAAGCTTTTATGCTTCAGAAGAAGTGATAGGACATCGGACAAACATCCAAGTCCTCCTACAACGACAGCGAAAAAAACATCTCTGTAATATTGTCAGTTTACTTTGTATGTTTACATTAAAAAGAATGTGGTGGGTGTAAGTTTGCTCTGTCTCATTACATGTAAAGTGACGGCTGCTTTAACGGGGCGGAAGATACCAAATTTGGCTTAAATCCAGTTCCCACATTCGGTATCACCCCCGTCAGTACCCAGAGGGATGGTGAAATACTTGTTACGTTTTGTAGTATTTTTCTATACTGAGTAGACTATTTAAATGACTTTAATGCCATTTTTGTTGTAGCTGACTTCTTCAAATACAAACCATTTTACCGCTGCTTTTCTGGTGTAAATAACCTCCCTTTGACCTGCCGCACCACCTTTTCTTTCATCCCAACCACAGCCAAGCCATGCAGTTTTTAATGTTGTGTATCAGAATGTATAAAACTAAACTTATTCTTATATGTATCTCTTATTAGTATTTGTTAACTTATGTTCAGAGAAGTTGTTGTTGCTGTTGTTAAAAGTTACCTGCTGACTAAGCTGTCCTTATTTGGATATGGGATGTTTTATTTTTGTTTCGTGTACGTGAACAAGTGGAATCTTTTGGCAGTAAACTCAAGTGAGAGGTACTTTTTTTCTGCCACGTGCTTGTTTTGCATTTAGTATATTTTGATGCTATTTCATATCACATGTGCATTGTCAGTTTGATCATTTTGCACATTAGTCTGAGTTACATTTTCTAAGTAGCTTTACTCAGAAAGGGTAAATTTGCTGTAGTTCAACTTCTTCCAGTGTGAAGTGATTGGTAGCTTGTAAAGCTTTTAAAACAGCTTCCTTAAAACTGCCAATAGCAATACAGACACTCTTTCATATAAAAAATGACAAACATGTCATGGCTACTGAGGTGAATGCATCATCAGTATCTTACTTCTGAATAGTCTCTGATTACCACAGAGTGTAGTGTGACATGAAAATAAACAAATAATTGCACAAGTTCTCTCAACTGAACAAGATAATCTCAAGAACCAACAGAGAAACACTTGGGTGATTGTAAATGTCTCCAAAACCTGATCTAATGTAAAACAGATGACTTTTTTTGGCATGGATACCATTGGCAGTAATATCAGTACTTAAAATATGATATGTTATTGGCTGAACTTTAGCTAGTAGTTGTGAGTTAATGATGGGAAATCTGATTTGTTGGCCTGTCTGTAGGTGGTAGTAGTAAAAAAAATAAATGGTCCCCTTTTCGATTATTCTCACTGAACAAAGATCATTCTACTTCAAGTCCAGAGTATTCGCATGATTAGCAGAGGCTTCCCTCAAGTCTTCAAGCTCTTCCTCCTACAGTCCCGTCTTAGATTGAGGGGGGTCTGAAAGGTTGTGCTCTTCCCACCACTCAACAATAAACCAAGTGAGAGTCGGCGCTTTCTTCCTTCAGATCTTCAGACTTTATTTAAGGTGGTCCAAGGCTGAAAGAAAGATTTTTGTCCCACAGAGGATATCTGAAGAAAAGGCTTCCCGTATTTTTATTTTCTAAAGACATGCATGTGGTCAAGCATGTCATTATGATCCACCTCTATGGTGCCAGAAACATTTTCTCCCACCACCATTAAACAATCTGGGAGTAAATTAGACGCATCTGTGTTATTATATGTGTATAAGGAGAAAATTTCTGAATGGCACATTTCACTGATTTCAACGTAGGAAATCTAATCAAATCTGTAACATCAAGAGAGAAGATGACACACCCTGCCTGCAAGCCTGCATTGACATTCCTCGACATGGAGGAAGCCTTTAAAAGGAAGTGAAAGGTGACGACAAAAGTGGATTCCAAGGAAAAGTGGAGAGAGCTTACAAAAGACTGTCAGGGTGGGAAACAAGCTTTTTTTCTTTTTTCTAACCACTTCTCGAGAATTTCATCAACATATCAGTGAAAGTATAAAAGGAGGCTGCTGGACACATGGGACTCATAGTCTTGAGCTCCCAGGCAGCCAGAGGAGAGAAAAATATTCACAGCAGGGCACAGAGGAGGAGATCTCTGCAGAAATAAAATACTTTGGCTGAGTTTGAGACTCAAAAGACTCACAGGTTGAAGATCAGTCACTATCACCATATCACACAAGGATGAATACTGCAGTCTGCTCCCTCCTTCTCATGGCCTGTGTTGCTGTTTGCATTTCAGCAGGTAAGTCATTTGCAAATCTGTTGCATTGAAGGAAACGTTTTTGCTGCATTTCCACATTTATGTTGCTTGAAGTGAGCTGAACCCCTTTGCTATTCAATAGATCATTTATACTATTGTCCTAATTTTATTCAGGACCGGTCATTATGGACTGCCAGTGTTTGACAACAGTCAAGGCCATCCCCCCCCCTCTCATTGCAAGAGTCTTTAAGCGTCCTCCTCGTCCATACTGCAGCAAGACAGAAGTCATGTAAGTACCTGAACAAATGCACAACGCTGAATGCACATGCAGTGATTTATGTTTTTCATGGACAGTAATTTGTTGATGTTGTTTGACATTAAAGCTTTGTCTTTCGCCTACAGTGCTGTACTGAAAAATGGTAACCAAAAATGCCTTGACCCCAACGGAACATTTGCAAGAAATGCCTTGAAAGTAATGCAAATGTAAGTCTGAAGACAAACTATTCCCACACAGTGTGTTTTAATCAACCTTTGTTTATCACACCATGTTCTAATATATTGTGTAAGTGGATGAGAGCAAGTACGTCAGCAATTGCTCTGCACATCACTGAGCGAGAAGAGTGAAATTTGAAATTAACAGGTGATTATGGTCTGTTTTTCTTCACAGCATTAACAGGAAGAACACCACCAGGTCCAAAATGACAACAGCAGCAGCCACAGCAGCGCCAACAACAACAGCGCCAACAACAACATCATCAACAACAACATCGTCAACACCGTAATGCAAAGTGTGTAGCTTTGATAGAGTCAAAACGAGGGAAGAAGAAGAAGAAACAAAGATGAGCACGTCTTCACAGAGTACGGGTATGCTTGGTGTAGCTCCTGCTTGTTTCTACAAGGTCAAAAAAAAAAACAGGCAGTACAATACTGAAAGAAGAGAACTGGTTTCACTTCACTTGGTTTGAGCCTTACACATTGGCAGCTGAAAATGACAACATGAGACAAAAGTATGAAACATGTAACTCTGACAACCATAACTGAGTGTTTAAGAGACTCCTCGCAAGGTCAGTGAACGTCAGGCGTGTAATCAAGAGTTCATTATAACAGTCTGTCATCTTAGAAACTTTCTGTCTTGTGATGTAATTCAGCAGGTGGATTATATTGTGAAGTTCTGATATGTCTTTGTGGCGTATTCAGAATGATGGTAAATGTGAATTGTGTTGGTTTAATATTTCATATGTGAGCACTTCATCTGTTTAAGTGATCTAAAGACTTTATTCTCTATTTTTTTAACAAAAAAAACTGTGTATTTTTGTTTTCACTGGTCATATTTTGTGTTTTTTTTAAGGCAGAAATTAAAATGTAAGGTACAAACTGCACCCATGTGATGCTGTTGCTGATGAGCTGAAAAAATTAAAGAAATCTGGGGATTCTGTAAAATTGCTCTCTTGGCTCTTTCTTATAAAGAAAAAAACAGTTTCCAAAGTGTTTTCTTCCAGCCAGCTGAATGGTCTTACGTATTTGCAGCAGACTTTTTCAAGCTGCTTTTTAAATGCAATGAATTATCTGGAATTGAATTTCGACCAGATGGAGTTTATTTTCAGGAAATTCTCAGAGGATCAACAAAGAAATGTTTCCTTAGGGGGAGAGGAATGTAAAATATTATGATAATCCAAATTGCTGTCGTGATATTTGTTTAGATCACAGCGGTGGGCCACAAAACAGGCGTTTGAAAACCCCAAAGCTAAAAATATAAAGTGTATGTTCTCTTAAACCCGCCGCTCTACTTTGCCCTGTTGTCAGCATGGGATTACATTTTATCACTAGACACTAACAAGTTCATAAAATGTGTAATCTCATATCTTCTTGGCTCACAACAGCATTTCAGGATTCAAGCTCTGTCTTCAATCACTGATGAGCCCTTTATGGAAGAACAAACTGCAAAAGCTGAAACCAGAAACCACAGCGTTACTCGAGGTACTCGAGTAAATAGATTTGTAATTGATTATGTGATTATGCCAATACATTGTACCCAAAATGTACAAAATGAAAGTGTTTCTGTCTCTATTTGAGTAAAGATCCCGTTAAAATTTGTTTCTTTTAAATGATGACACACAGTGTGACACATCATTTTATTTTTCTGCAGTCATGTGTCTTTGCATAGCTTCAGGCTTTGCATGAAAACCTCTTTTTAACCCACATTTATGGCATCATGTTTACTTGTTAACATAAAAAACATGAGTGGTTCATATAATCTATTGAATTTTTTTTTTTTTTCCCCACCGTGCTCTTTGTGATTGCACAGCTTGAACAATGGTTTTATTGTGGTTAATGAGTTCATTTCTACAAACAAAAATAGGTGCTCTATTTGAATAATATGATATAATATAATCCCCTTTTTTTGTTCTGATTCTGAGGAAAAGTGGAGCTTATAAAAGAGTATCCAAGTGGGAAAACAAACTTTTCTGTTTTGTTTTTTTTACCAGTTCTTGAGAAATCCATGAACTTATTAGTGATCCTATAAACAAACAGTCTTGAGCTCCCAGGCAGCCAGAGGAGAGAAAAATATTCACAGCAGGACACAGAGGAGCAGATCTCTGCAGAAATAAAATACTTTGGTTCAGTTTGGGACTCAAAAGATTCACAGGTTGAAGATCAGTCACTATCACCATCAGACAAAGATGAATACTGCAGTCTGCTCCATCTCCTGGCCTGTATTGTTGTTTGCATTTCAGCAGGTAAGTCATTTGCAAATCTGTTGCATTGAAGGAAGCTTTTTGCTGCATTTCCACATTTATTGGAAATTAGCTGAACTTCCTGCTTTTCTGGCCTAATAAAAGAGATAAAAGATGAAACTGTAGCTATTCAATAGATTATTTATTCTGCTGTCCTAGGAGGGTAAAAGTCATGAAAAAATACATAACACTGTTTTTGTTGTTGTTGTTGTTGTTGTTTTTTCATGGTCAGTAATTTGTTGGTGTTGTTTGACGTGAAAGCTTTTTTTCACCTACAGTGCTGTACTGGAAAATGGTGGCCAAAAATGCCTTGACCCCAATGGAAAATTCTCCAGAAATGCCTTTGAAGAAATGAGGAGCTAAGTCTGAAGACTCACATGGTGCAATATACAACAATAAAAGCACACAGGAACACTGAGCAGCAGTATGATTATATTATAGCAACATGAGTTTTTCTACAAGCAGAGCACAGTTGATTATGGTTCGTTTTCTTCACAGGGAGCTCAAAGCTGCAAGGACGAACATCACCAGGTCCAAAATGATCACAGCACCACCACAATGCAACATGTGCTCGCTTGTAGGCTCTGATACAATTAGAATGAGGAATGAAGAAGAAAGAAATTACATTTTATCAACAGACACTAACAAGTTCATAAAATGTGTAATTTTATATCTTCTTGGCTCACAACAGCGTTTCAAGCTCTGTCTTCAATCACTGATGAGCACTTTATGGAAGAACAAACTGCAAAAGCTCCTTTAAAAACCAGAAACCACGGCATCAGAGGTACTCGAGTATTTAGATTTGTAATCGATTACATTATCATACCAATACATTGTACCCAGAATGTACAAAATGAAAGTGTTTCTGTCTCTATTTGAGTAAAGATCCCACTAAAAGTCCCCTCAGGCTTGTTTCTTTTAAATGATGACAATTTTGCAAGTCATTCTGCGATACATCATTTCATTTTTCTGCAGTCATGTGGCTTTGCATAATGTCTTGAGGCTTTGCATGACGGCCTACTTTTGTCCCGCAGTTATGACCCGAACGTCTGATACAGACACATGCCTTCAATCATAAGGGAGTAGTATTTCTCAAGTCAAGCCTGAAGAGCTTTGTCATCAAAAAATTATATTTCAGCGGTCATCTTTGTCACTTATTATATGATGTTAGGCCAACAACCACACGGCTTTTAGAGACAGGGAGTCATCCAAGTCTGTCTTCTATTTAGTGTCAGTGAATCAGTAACTTCAAAACAGATGTATCGAGACAATGTTGAGGGTGATCAATGCTGTCTAAAAGTTTCTTTTTTTGGTTTTGTTTCTCCTTGAAACCCCATCTTTCCATAGAAGATGTATAAAAAAAGACATACACAATGTTCCTCTTGTGGTTAATGAGTTCATTTCTACAACCAGAAATGGATTTAATGGCAGTAATTTACTTCATCTTGATCTATTTCAGTATAACACACATGGAGATGATGTGCATTCAAACAAATGACAATTTGAACATCGTAAATTAATTTAGAAATAACACATCAACAACAACTCACCCCCTGAACGACTAAAAAATAAAAAAGGCTGCATTTATCTCTTCTTTTTGGGACTCCACAACTTCAAAACAAGTTAGACATCACACATATTTTATGTATTTTATATTGTATCACAGTTTTTATAATGATGTTATGGCCATGTTTCTGGTAATGCAATGATTTTTTTCCTTCTTTTTCCCAGCTGCTGACCTGCTTTTTTTTGGCGGCGAAATACTCCACCATGTTCACCTGCCAGTTGCTGACTGATGAGAGCGGTGAGAGTGAACCGAAAGAGTGAAGTTGTGGGGGGCTTACTACCAAAACGATGAACTGAAAGAAGCTAAAATGCACCACAGAGCTGAGGTCAACAACAATAACAATAACTGGGTTTGCTGCTATGAGCGACCTGCTTCACTTTGCACACTGACATCTGAGCTATGACTCTTTCTCCCCAAATTAGTAAGTACTTTCCCAGGAAACAGCTTAAGTACAATAAATCCGCTCTAATCCGAATAAAATGAAGACGACTGATGGACCAAGAGTGACTGGACCCATTTGACCAATTTCTATGGGAGATAAAACAAACCAGCTCCTTATCCTCTTTTAAAAGGGCATTGTCTTGAATCTTCCTTTATTTTTTCCTTGTTAATTTATATTGTTTTTTTTATTTCACCATTTTTCATATATAACCACTTTCTATTAATGTTGAATGATAAATATATTATACTTTTTTTTTTTTTGCTGGTCCGCCACTTTTATCATCTTGTAAATCCTCTGTAACTTTGTTTTGAAAGGTTCTTCATAAACAAAGTTTATTTTTACATCATTTCACACAGTAACTGTACTGTTCTCTATGTACAGGGTCAGAACAAGCCCAGAGGAAGAACAGCAACAACATTATCTCACAGTATCATATGCACGGGGGCCAAAAGTAAAACTGTGTGTGTGCAGAAGTGTATCTGGTGATCACTTTATCGGAGGGGAAAAACAGAGTTGAATACACCTCGCAGATCTACGACACGCAGAAGAAAACTGAAGTTGCGGCCTGAGCGTCCAGACAGGCGCACTCCGTCTGTGTGACTCACTTCTCGGGCCGCCGGCCACTGAACCGCAAAGAGGCCTCTGGTCTCTCCCTGAACCCACCGTCCCATGACTGCCCTACTGCCGCACACGTGAACATGCCAAAGTGAAACCAACATGCACACATACACATGCATGTGCTTTGGTTATTTCTCAAATTTCCCTCGACCAAGTTCCTGGACAGCACATGATCGCTGTATGTATAAATACTGGATGTGTATGAAGAGCAGCAACAGCTTCAGGATATCAGTCTGAGTTGAAGAACTGAAGAAGCATCTGCGAAAACAAAACAAAAAAACAAGATGAAGCTCTGCATCCTGCTGGTGTTTGGGACCCTGTTTGTCGTCATTAACGGTAAGAGAACAACTGCACTATGGGATAGTTTCTGTTTGACTAAACCTTCCCATATCATGCCTCAGGAGTTTGGAAAGTGATTGTTTGTTCAAGGATTAAGCTGCTTAAACTGAGTTTAAGAGAAAGATTTAGCTTCAATACCAAACATTCTGCTAAGGGAGCGTCCAGGAAACATATAGCGATGTTATCTTGACATGTAAAAGAAAAAAGTATAATGTTAATGTTTTGGGGGGGTTTTTTTGCCTCTCAGGGCCTCCGTATAAATGTTCCCTTGGACAACATCCCACACTGTGTTGCAATATTGTGAAATATGAGCTCTTTATATCTGTTTTTTTGCAGGTTGTGGCTCATCTATTACAAAAAAAAACACATTCTTAAATAATCACAGTTTATTCAACTGTTTTCCCACGTTTGAGACAGCCTTAACTGTGTACACATTTCCACTGAATTCAGTCAAATATATGTGGACATCTGTGCGCTTACAGTTTCAAAGTTCAAATATTATTGCAGGGTAAAGCACTTATAATTAGAGACAGATTTTATTTGTCTGAGTTGTATCGTGGCAGCTTGGAGACAATAAATCCTGACGTCATGTTAACTAATGAGCATTATACACACTTTAAGGTCTGCAAATCACTGCTCATATTGTGGTATAGCGAAGATAAAAAGTAGCTCCCACACGCTGGAGACCTCTCACTAAATGAAACTTGGCAAAGAAACATAAAAGTTTGTTGTGGGAGGCAGATTGTGAATGTCATTCATTCTGGGATTTTGCCTGATTTAGCTTTAATTGAATAACAAACCCTCTGATGGGCCTGTGGAGACACATGTATTTATAAGTAAAGTTGTTGCACAATGAAATGGAGCGATGAAATGTGTTGAAAACTTTCCATCACACTGTTTGGCTCACTATACATCTGCCAGTCAGCACCTCGTGTAACCTGATCATTATCTCACTGTGACTTTAAACTTAAGCTGTAGGGGACAGGAAGCTGGCTGCAAGAAAAAAAAGGGGAAGCGTCTGTTTTAAGGATGTCACAATACCAAAGCTGGCGGGTTTCGATGAAAGTGCGCAACCTGCCAGTGCGACAGACAGCATTTAGCTGATTAGTCTTATCTTACACACGGTCACACTCCCACCTTACACATAAATGTCAAGTTCCAAGTAAGATGAAATGAGGAAGGGAGGCGATAGCGGTGGCATCACATTTAGTGTACGAGGGTGAACTCATGATTGAACTCCAATGTTGACAATTGTCCAAGAGAACAAATCAGAGTTGAACATTTGGCATTACAGCCGTTTTTCTTTCCAAGTTTAAAGTGAAAACATCTGTATGATCTGACCGTTCAATTAAAACAGCAGCCAAAACAGTAATCTTTTGCAGTTGAAGTTTATTTTCACAGGAGCCATAGAAAAGAAGCCTAAGTTTTAAGTCTGTCTGCTTAAACTGGTAGGATCTGTGCTCTGACTTTGTCCTCTGATGACAGGTATGCCGCCGATCGGCAGGGACTACAATTCTCACTGCCGCTGCCTGCAGGTGGAGTCGAGGATCATCCCTCCAGACAGCCTGAGGAGCATCAAGCTCATCCCCGAAGGGCCCCACTGCGCAGAAATAGAAGTCATGTAAGTTCATTCGGAGGCAGATAACAACTTATATGCAAAGGGGGGACACAACCAATGATTGTTTTTATCACCCATTAATCTTTTGAGCTCTTATTTGATAAATTACTTTATCTTTTGGTTTACAAAGCAACAGAAAATGGTAAAATTGGCATTACAATTACCCAGAGCCCAAGATGATGACTTCAAGTTGCTTATTTTGTCCCAAACCATAAGATATTCAATTTACAGTGATATCAAAAAAGATATAAAACCACCAAATCACTACTGCAGGACACTGAAAAAAACTTTTTCACCATGAAGTTAGTGTTTCAATCCTCACATTTGAGAGGATAAAACTGGCAAATATTCAACATTATTCAGCAGAATTGTTGCCAAATAGATTTTCTGTCAACCTACAAGGATTAACAGCCCCCCTGTGGCTTTTTACACATTGACATCTGTGAAATGAGAAACATCACTGGTGTTATGGCAGCAACTGGATCTTCCAGCCAAACCAGGCAAAGTCCCCTGAGAGCTCTCTGCTGCGGGGCGTCTTGATGGTCTGTTTGAACAAATCTTATGTCAGTAATCAAACAAAGGATAAATTGACGCAGCTCTCTGTGAAACCTGCCAGTAAAAGTGCATGTTACACAATTTACTCTGATAGTGCCAAAAAAGAAAAAAAAACTGGAATATTTGCATGTAAAATGAATAATATCATGATTGCAAATACAGACATGTTTGGGGCTGAGTGAGGATGTGTTCTCCCATGTTATCAGGAGCGTAAAGTGATCCTATCATATTATCAACATTAGACAGATTATTACACATCTACACGATCCAGCCAGAGCCTTTCATCCCCTCGGTTTCCTTCACAGCCCGAAAGCCTGCTCAGATAAAAACAGTATTAAAAAATG
This sequence comes from Terapon puta, assembly GCA_028564955.1. Taxonomy (NCBI): domain Eukaryota; kingdom Metazoa; phylum Chordata; class Actinopteri; order Centrarchiformes; family Terapontidae; genus Terapon; species Terapon puta. The sequence continues at coordinate 5,554,468 of JAOXYL010000051.1, read as the reverse complement.
TCTGAAACACTGGGAATTAAATTGATGTTTTATGGATATCTGGCAGAAACATTCACTTTTGTCATAAATTATGTTTTTTTTACTAGTAAGGATTTCTTCTTTCTTTCATATTAAGGCCATGGACCAATTTAGAACAGTAAGAAAGTGTTTTTGGTATCATTGCTGGAGATCTGAGGATTTATATGTACAATTACACATAAATACACATGGCCAGAATGTATTATAGATATTGATTGAGTCAGTATCCTTAACCCTGCTGTTTGTAAAACAAAAAATACTCTATACTGTGACAGAATTCATCTTTCTCCACCTAAATTATATTCTGACATTATGAAGAGCCCTATTCAAACACAAAGAGAGTCATAATTTATTGAATTTTTTTGGATTGATGCGCTCTGAAATGGGTCTGGTGAGGACAGCAAAGTAAAGCAAAAGTTAAAGGGACCTTTTACTGGGAAACTCATACACAGAGCATTAGTCTGAAGAGAGACAACAATACAGACAGGAAACAGGTGTGAGACATGAGGGAGGTCAAAACACAGAGGAATACAAGCGATTATCTCTCAGGGTGGAGCAAAAACAAAGAAAGAGTCATGTGGAGTTCCCCAAGGCTCTGTTCCCGGACCAGTTTTGTTCTCCATAGCTATTCTCCTACTACCTCAGTAACTAACTAAATATCTTAGCGTCATATTGTTGATACAGGGAGTCGGTACATTGAACAAATATGAAGACACATATAAAAGATTAAAATATCCCTTGTTGTTCAAAAAGACCCCGAAAAACAAGTTTAGATTTAACATCAACATCAAGGCGAATGCAAAATCAACTTTCTTTCTTCAAAACTGAAATGAAACAGAAATTGAGTTAACTGGGTGTGGAGATAATATGAAGTAAGAGGCTGCGGCTGCTTT
>JAOXYL010000051.1:5351332-5363973 GCA_028564955.1 Terapon puta | reverse complement strand
TGAGATATTTTGGACCAAAGAGGCGACCGACCGACCTACACTTCGCTCCCAGGAGCCAAGACGCAGCATGGCTGAGAAGTCCAGCTTATTAAATATTAAACTAATGCAAAGTGTCAACAAAAAAAACAAGCATGTATGTGAGTGAATTTCACACACCACAGATGCCAGCTGCTCTTGCAAGATTAGTCCTGGAGCGTACTTGAACTTGAAGATATCAGAGTGGAGAAAAGAGCAGCAGTGGAGAAAGAGAGGAAATGAAATCTCAGCTGTTTGTTGATGACCTGCTTCTTTCTCTTTTCATTTCATTCTGTGTTCACGGTGTTGTTCTTATTTACTGCAATTACTGTAACGATGTTTTCTGACAGAACCGCGATTGCAGGAAAGATAAAGGTACAAAAAAGAAGGGCAGTTAAGATGTGAGAGGGAAAAAAAAAGACAAAGAGGTGCCAAGGCCGTCGGTCCGGAGGGGAGGGCCATCTCGCAGCGGGGGCCGCCATGGCAACAGCAGGCCACCATGACAGACAGGGCGAGGGGGGGGCGGCATCGTGATTGCCTCGATCGCAGCCATATCAAACACACATCGCTTTGCATTTCCTTTTTGTCCCTCTGAGAAGCAATTTGTTCGTTCATTTAGGCAGGCGTGGTGGATGGAGGTAATTTCAAACGACTGATTGCAGGCTGGAATATCTGGTTTGGGTCTTCGGGGAAATAAAAACCATTTAGAATCTGAATCTTAATTGAGCGCCTGTCGCTGCGTGTTACGTATCGCCGCTGATGAAGAGCGGGCGCGTGTGTGTGCATCGCTCTAATATTCAGAATAATTTAAAATCTGTGCATATCTGAATAAATCTGCAGCGGAGAGAGAAACGGCACAAAAGACAAAAAAAGAAAAAAAAACACGCTCACTCACTGATGAATTGAAATCATTCGCACTTTATTCGTCACATTCGCCCGCCGTCCTTCCTTACAAAGCTTTGGGGCCCCTAGCTCTGATTGTCGTTAGCCATTTGTTCAGAGCCCCCGTCACACACTCCCCCGAACTCCTCCACTCAATCACCAAAATGAAAGAAAAGTCCTCTTGGTTCACAGATAAGTCCATAAACAGAGGAAAGAAAGAAATGAGCAGATTATAGAGACGCTGGAGGAAAATACAGTCAGAATAACCAAGTATGCAACTGTAAGTCGATGTCAGTGTTCCTATTTTAAATCATAAAAGCCCAGCAGCCCACCCTCCTTCCAAAAAAAAACAAAAAAAAAAAAAACATTTGCTCTGACACCACAAGACAGAAGTCCAGTTTCATTTTCTAGCAAAAAAAAAAAAGAAAGCTCTGCAGTGTCACTCTGGAAAAAGGAAGGAGGGGCAGCTAATGTGGAGATGATGAGATTTTAGCATACTGTTTTTACAGGCCCCTCTGGCGTTTTCAAAGAAAAATGGCCGACACTCTGGACACGACAGCACAACCATTACCGAAACTCTCTCAGAACAGCCGGGCGAACCACTCGTACAATCAAAAGAGCACTTAGAGAGACTCACAGCCGTGGAGAAAAAGATCATAAATGAACAGTTGAGGGGGACAAAAACATCTTCAACAGGCTGAGACAGAGACACAGGAGGGAAAGTTTCAAACACATATTTTGATTGTACAATCATTTCTTTAGTCTACAACCGACCACAGTTTGATTTACGCATTTGAGCATCAGGTTTGACACCTTTTTATGTTGAGCACTGACTGTTTCTTAAAAATAATTTATGTGCCAAGTCATATGTGGACCCAACATGCTCAAAATAATATATAACATGAAACGAGTTGGAAAAAAATGCAGAGAAAAGCTTTATTTGAACCATGAAATTGTAAAATAATCCGGCAAAATGTTAATCAAATGTTGTTTCATCCTGTTTGTTGTCACAGTAACCAAATTTATTTTAATTTTTTCCCAAAATGTCCCTTTTCCAAAAAAATACTCTCTTATCGTTCAGGCCTGAGCAACAGCCAACTACATAGCTGCCATCGCCCTGTTTGTATAATTTGACAAAGAAAAAAAAAAACTGGCATAAAGTGACATTACCATTGAAAAAATGGTGTTATATAAGCAAACTTTCCAAAAAAAGGCCATTTTGCTAAAAATGTTGCAATGAAATAAAAATGAGCTGCTGAGTTTACTGGATTATGTCAAAACTGCTTTAAATTCAACTGTATTCATTCACACGATCGTGTATTTCATAGTCTTATTTCTTATTTAACAGACAGTGGTACAATTTGGGTTTCCATAAATGCTTAATGAGTGACAGACAGCCACACACTCTTGCTATCTCATAGCAGGCTGAAGAAATTTAAAGCCACAAATCAGCTGAATTCAGACTAATTCAAAAATAGTCGAGTCTCAGCATCATCACCACAATGACTTAAAGGAGGAAGCTGGTGATATTCAATATTTCTCCAAATGTCAACAACGTTGTGAAAAGACCAAACAAGCAATGAACTGATCAGTGGTATCGTCACGTAACTTAAATAAAAAATCACATAAATACATAAATACTAACTATACTACACTAAATGTTTTCATCCACCGACGAAAACAGCTCCCAACAAATGAACAACTTCAACAGCTGAGTAACATTTGGTAACAAGCACAGTGTGCAAATTACTGAACCTTTGTAAAAAAACAAAAAGCGCATATTTGTGACCAATTTGTAGATTTACATCTCCAGCAGAACCGATGAGCTTACAGCTGCGTGCCGCCGGCAGAGCGGGGAAGCTGCCAGAGGGACTTAGTCATTGTTGGTTTTGGTCTTTTTGTGGGATTTGTTGACAGTCAGAAAAATATATGAGAGCACCAGGCTTATCCTGTTTTTACAGTGTATGTACCTGGAAGAAATATTACACAAATCTGAACACGTTTCAAAAGCCTGTAAATAAATAGAAAAAAAAAAAAAAAGAAAACCGCAGTGATTCTCGTGCTTTCAAAGCTGAGGTTCCCCCGGTAAGTTCAGATAAGCACACTTTGAATTCACATATTCACAGCCACTTCATATAAAACTGTTTATCCTCCTCTCTGTCTGCTTTCCTGCTCGCTCCACTTTTTATTCCCGTCAGAGCGGCAGCGGTTTGTGTGTTTTTCATTATTGTAACCTACAGCGCGACAGACTCCAACCACAAAAGCGTCGTGTGGTTGAGCACTTAAGCACCGCCGAATGAAAGATTAATTTTAAAGCGACTACACTTGTTTCAATGCGCAGTGTTGAGAAGTGGTCTTTTTAGTTTTGCATTATGTAAAACATGTATAGAATGAATTTTTTACATCATTGCCACGGTGCCTTGTCTGCAGCGGTGCACTGAACATCTGAGGGTCAAGTAACAGTTTTATCCAGTGATTCATGAAAAATAACAGTAAAATACAGTAATGGGACTCTGTAAGTCCCGATAATAAATAATATATAGTTTTAATAAATCTCACAGACTTCCTTTTGTTGCCATGCCAACTTGGCTGGCCGTGAAAAAAAAAAAAACAACAGCTCAAACACACACTCACACACTTACACTCGCACAAATACACACATACATCTTCCCCCCTCCCCTCAGTCACTTAGCAGTACCCTGCTGATCACTGGAGGAATAAAAGAACATAAATGACACATTAAATATGAGCAGAAAGCATTAAAAATGGATCACAGCTGAGATAAGTGATGACATTTTAAGATCCCGGCCGGCCCAACAGCCTTGCGAGGCGTTGAGCGTTACACGTCCTCGGTCTGTCCTCCCTGCGCTTCCTGGTTCAGGTGAGCAGCGTTCGCCCGATCCTCGCACTCGTAATGAAAATGTACGGCCGTGTAACCCAAGAACGTGGGCCATAGGAGGGCTGCGAGAAGAGACGATTAAATATTCAAACTTTGCGACCCACAGGCTTCAAGTCTTTGTCCTGTCGTGGCGTCTTACGTTTTTGTTTTTTTCTTTTTGTTTGTGTGGGGTTGCTGGTAGGTTATCAAATCCATGCCTTTCATATAGAACGCAGGCCTGGAGATCTTATTGCAATAACACCCAAGATTAAAGGCAAAAAAAAAAAAAAACAACAAAAAAAACCTCCAAAAACCTTGACTTCAATGCCACGAGATGTGATCTCAGCTGGTGGTCCGGGGGAGACTCAATCAGAGGTGATGCGGGTCGAAGGAAGCAAGATTTCAGCGCCGCTCTCGGGATTGGGAGGAGAAGATGGAGAGAGGGATGCGGGGAGAAAACCACGGAGGCTGAAGGGACACTTCATGTGTGTGTGTAGTGAAAATCTGAGTCTTTAGGCCGACTCTTTGGACGAGGTCTCCCTTTCTCTGTCCATCTTCCTTTTCACCTCCCTCTCCTCCACCCCTCTGGACTTTGCGAGAGAAGAAGAGGTGATGTTGTTTGTGCTGTTGCATTAATGGGTTTGAGGTGATCTCAATGTCTGTCTGGCATCTTAGGAGGCTCTTTGGAAGCCTGACAGCCGATCCCTTTATGTCATTATGTCTCTCTCAAGGACTTTAAATGGCATATGTAAGGGGGGAGAGAGCAAAAGAGAGCTGGAGAAACAGAATGAAAGCAAGAAACATGATACTATACCAGTGTGATACACACAAAGCCCACTCTGTGCCTCACAATAGGCCCGATATCGCCACTTCCCCATTGAGTCCTGGTTGCACATATAACAGATTTGCTTCAAAGGACCACTTTCACCTAAAACCCTCTCCCATCCGCTGTGGTCGGGTGTGCAGAGGCGTGCGATTGAGCCGAGTCCTAGTGTGGATTTCTCCCGCCCTCGTATCTGCCAACCGCGATACGGTTTCACAGGCCAGAGACGGGAGAGATTCAAGTTCAAATCCAGATACGTCCAGCCCCCCTTTCCCTCCTTTTTCTTTTTTTTTACCTCATTTATTTTTATCACAAACACTGTCTGGAAGGGACAGGAGGAGCATTGATTCAGGAACAACCCAGACTTTTTCCTACGGACGCCCTTATTTCCAACACCCCAAGCGACCAAGCACCATTGTCTCAGGGGTGGGGATGGGCAGAACAATGCAGTCTGTCGGGCACTCAGATTGTATTCGAGTCTCTACTTTCCGGGCCATGACGCCTGGGTCTGTGAGGATTTAGGCCCTAACTTTGTGGTCCGGCCTGGAGTCCCTGCGGCAGGCTTTGAGGTGGAGGTGGACCCTGTTCCTGATGCAGGGCCGGGGGCCGCTGGGGGCGGTTGGCTGCGTTGTACTTGGGGATGGCGAGGCAGGACTGCACGTATGGGCTGCTGGATGGGATGCGACTGCTGCGGGGGCCGGAGTTGGTAGCCTCGGCGGTAGCGCAGCGACTGGGAGCGTAGGAGGACCCGCGTGTACTGGACCTCCGGCATGATGAGCTTCAGGCAGAGCTCCTGGGCCTGACTCGAGAACCCGCGGCTCAGATTTACAGGGAGGTCGTAACCGACGATGTCGACTTTCCCGCTGGGCTGCCACGGACGCAGATCCTTGTTTTTGATCTGCGCGGCCGAGCGGAGAAGCGGCATCCTCCCGCCGAAGCAGCTCCTCATCAGCCTCTCCTGAGCTCGCCGGAGGAGCCGCACCTCCCTCGCCACGCAGGCCGGGCCCAGCGCCGACAGCTGGCGCCACAGCGAGGCGTTGAAGTGGTCGTAGAGCCGCGCGTCCAAGGAATTCCAGGCCCGGATCTTTGCGGGGAGCCCCGGCGTCAGGCTCCGCTTCGAGCTCGGCGTTCGCATGTTGAGCTTAACGTACAGGATGTCGTCCAGGTCCCAGGAGAGGAGGTGGCGAAGGAGGACCAGCGACTCATCGAAGTACTCTGCGATCATCACCAGAGAGAAAACCCGCTCCACCTCTGCCAGGAAGGCCCGAGCGTACGCCACATCCGTCGCTGGCCGATCCTTGTCTCCGCCCAAGTCGAAGGTCAAGGTGTTGCGGGCGTACATGGAGTCTTTCTCATCCTGCCTGTAGTAGCGCCAGGGCTCCTCTAAGAAAGCCTCCAGGGAGCCGTTGGGGACCCTCTTGAAGCTCTGACAGTACTGGTTGTAGTAACTAAACAAGGATTCGAACATGGAGCCGGGCTCCCTCAGGATTGTGATGTACATGGTGTCGTTGGGCATCAGGCGCTGCAGCTCCGCCTTGTTGAAGCGCATGTGGCTGGTGATGATGTTCGGCGGCAGCGTGTGCGGGTGGACGAAGTGGGAGGTGAAGGAGCGGGGGTAGCAGAACTGGTGGCTGCAGGCCTGGACGGGCAGCGCCACCGTGACGTTGTTGCGCTCTGCGAAGCGGAAGAGCAGGTTCTGCATGGTGGTGCTGGCCGTCTTGTGGGTCTTGAGGAAGGCCACGTTGGTGTGCTTGGGTTTCAGGCCCGGGGCGGGGTGGGAGCGGAGGGCCGGACACCCGAGGTGGAAGGCCTCCATGGGCCTGGAGGAAGAAAAAGAAAGCGTAATCATCTATTTGAAGCTCCATTAGCTCCAGAAAAAAGGAGCAGCTACTCCAAATAAAATGGCAATGACATTAGGGACATAATTGCACAGACACTGGACGGATAATGGAGGAGAATGAGGTGTAGGACACGACGGGACGGAGGTAGTGCAACAGAAAAGTTTAAATCAGTGCACATGTGGGGAATTGAAATGAGAGGACAGGGAGAAAAGGGGTGAGAGAGTGAAGCAGGATAAAAACACTGAAGGACAAAGAATCAGAAACTGAGACAGAAAGATGTGTCTGAATTGAGAACAAGGCACATTAAGACTGATTAATCAATCAATATTATCCTTTATTGACTCTCAGGGGAATCACAGTGACGAGTTCATCAATTCATCAAGTTGATTTTTAGTCAAACTTTTATGCGTGTCATTGGAATAATATTCTGATTATCTTGGCGATGATTTCAAGCACATTTTTGCTGCTGCACTGCGATGACACTCACAACAGGACCAGTCGTACAAAAAAAACCAAAAAACATGAGGAGAATCCGCGCAGCCAAATCGTAATTAAATTAAATAAAAACATTCATGACACAGTTTTAATAAGAGCTAAATATAAAATGCTCTGCAGTATCACAGCGGGTGGTATTCACCGCAGAGCGAACCGCGGGATCAAATATTGAAAAGGTGCAGAAACAATGTGTGAAAACCGGGAGAGACGAGGGGCAGAAAAGGCTTCATGAGCGAAACCTAAAGTTGCGCGGGGCTGTCAAAGATCTACGGTGCCTCCACTTTTATAATTGGTCCCTCGGCCAACTTGGCAGTGCTCGGCGCCTCCGTATCCGAGTATGATAATAAGCCATTAATTTGACTTTAAAAGAAGAAGACAGGAGCAGCCATTGTCAGCCGGCTCATAGTAATTAGCGCCATATGGACTGAAAAGAGAGACGGAGGGTATATAATGCGAGTAAGTGCGTGTTTGCGTTGGCGTGGGCGTGTCCCAGTCACTCACCAGCTCAAGTGGCCCCCATGGTGCAGCAGGAGACTGACGGTGCTGATGGCGACGAAGATCAGGAATATCTTCTTCTGCGACATCTCTCTCTCTCTCTCTCGCTCGCTCGCCGGTTCACGGGGACTGCGGGAGGCAGAGAGGAAGAGCGAGGTGAGCGAGAGGGGGAAATGAAAATGAGGCGGAAAAAGGGCAACGGGGAATTAGGGAGAAAGCGGAGGGAGAAACAAGAGGAAGGTTCAGAGGGAGGGGAGATGAAAGGAGGCAGAGATGAGGATGAGGGGTGGAAGGACAGGGGAGAGATGGCGGACACAGTGAGGCGGATTCATTCGGCGAATAATGGCCGGGATCCATTAGCAGGAGAGGGGAGCGAGGTTTGGCTTTTGTCACTCTGTAATAACAACACAGTGAATGATACCTTCATTACCTTCAGCAGCTGTAACGCTCACACTCGCTGCTTTTATGTTCTCCTGGCTCAAACCCTGGGCAGATGGCCCCGCGCATTAGGCCCCCGTCAGCAATCAGGGACGTGCATATGCGTGGAAAAAAAAAAAAGCCCAACGACATTTCACGGCGAGAGCGGCGGAGACTCGACGCGTCACTTGACCCGCGCCGCCGAAACGCCACGGCAGCAATGGAGCCTGGGAAGGAGTCCAAGCCTCTCTCGACGGCATCTCACTTGCATAACAATGGCCGACGTCGCTCTACTTGATTACACCGTCCCGTTGCCGTCCACGCGCGTGCCAACGGTCACGAGAGCCGGCTCACGTTACTGTATTTTACACCGCGTTCGCCATTGGGTTGAGGTTTTTACCCCGTCGTGGTGGGGGAGAATGGGCGCATCAGTTTTGAGAAGAGATGGGGAGAAACTACTGACATGCTCAGGTAACAGGTGGTTAAAGCTTTAAATGTGGACAATCACACTGCTTAGTTTTTTTTTTGATTAATGTAATCTGCTATCGAACGAAAAAAACTGAAACATTTAGTCTATAAATAGTGAAAACTGTGGCTTTCTTTCTTTCACCAAGATCTTAAAACCTGCAAATATTCACATCTCAGTGATATAAACCAGAGAACAACAGGAAATTCACACATTTAATAAAGCAAATGTTTGCTCAATAATGTTTTAAACTGTCAATCAGTTATCAGAGTAGTTGGCCAAAACCCTTCTTGGTTATTTTAAACTAATCTCGGTGTGAGGGAATGAAAAGACGCTGAACAAAAGACACTTTAACTGAATAATAACTAGGCACAGGTTTTGATTTCACATATTTCACATATGTTTTATGGCCTTATTGTTTTTATGAGAGTAATTTTCTATTTGCAGTGCACACATTTAGCTGGCATTCATTATCAACTTTAGTTATGTTATGTTACTTAAGTTATGATGAAATTAATGCAGTTGTGTCCAAATGGTCTCTATTTATGTTCCATCCATGTTTCCATTATGCAGTTCAGATTGTGCTGTAAAGTTTTCTGTGTGAACTCTTTTAAAGGCATAAATGATCAGAGATGTTTTGTTATCATTTTGGATTTAAAATAAAAGGTTTTATTTAGAGAAAAAACACCTGCTCGGTCCCTGACAGTCACAATAATAAAAAAAAACCCCCAACAAAACCAAAGACAAAGCTCATAAATAAGCATATACACATTGGCGCCCCAGATCCAAGTGAAATCATGATTCGTTTCCTAAGTAGCAATTAAGCATTCGGAGAGGAATCGGCGACTGACCTCATGTCGTGTTGCAGAAGATTAAGAAACAAACAAAAATACTTTTAATATTACTTTTTCCCCACCGAAAATCTCTTGAACAGCTGCGACTGTGGCGGCTGGGGCTCGGTGGGAAAGCGCCTAAACTCGCACACGTGTCCACAAAAACACTCAGACCCGAGCAGGCGCTGATGCTCTCACACTAATTGATGCGCAGACTGTCGCAGACACAGTTTGACCGAGTTAATCTTTTGTTGGTGTCAATACAGCATGTCCTCTGCCGTCTCCACTGAAGGCCCCACTAATCCGACTGCAAGTGAACGTCTTGTCTTTTCTTCACTCGGGAAATGTCAGTTGGATGCAACACCTGTCGATCTTCATATCTGAGATGCTGATTTTTTTTGTTTTAGCATTTTATGTCTTGTTAAATCACGTAATGGTGTATGTCTTGATAATTTATTAATTTGCATCATACTCGTTACCAAGGAAACTGGAAACATCGGTGACAAGACGTCGGCACAAGAAAGAAGAATCAGGCGCCTGCTGAATACGAACGATTTTCCGTCATATTTTGAACCGCGAGTGTGAAGCAGCTCATCCAGCCGGCCCTTAAAAAAGACAGTTTATCTCAAAGTGTTTCCTTTTATATACGCAGTCTGCGTCGAGTTTCTGCTCTTAGAGAAGACACGACTCAACTCGGAGAGCTTTCAAGGCTGGGAGAGGTTCCTTCGTACTCTTTAATAAATAAAACGCTCCTCTTTAAAACCATGTTTCCTCTCTTTTTTTTACATTGTTCTTGGTGTTGTCTGAGCACAGTGGGCATATTCTTGCCGGATGAAGCCGTTCGATGCCGCTACTGCTTGTGCGGCATGACGAACAACCTCCGGCGACCCGAAAATCGCCTGAGCCGGATAATCCATCGCGTTGAACACGACACCTTAATGCGGTTCTGCCACGGTTTTATTTCCTCCTTGCCTCACCCGAGTCGAGCGCTTTCGTATCCGCGCCCCGTCCCCTCCTCACTGTTCATCACCCGGTGCAGACGGGAGGAGACGGAGGTCTGCCGGGACGCCCGCGCCGAAAGAAAACATTTCACCGCAGCAACTTTATTGTCAGATCTCTTTGTGTTTATCGAGGGGCGAAGGCAGCCGTTTGGGCTCTATAAACAGCGGAGAAACCCCTGAAGGCGCGTTCAGACGTGAACGAATATTAGAGGTGGCGTGAATGCAAATAAAAGGGAAATTCGCTCTGGGTGGCACAAATCGGTGGGAAAAATGTGCTTATAGAGAAGCCGTGAGAGAAAGAAAGAGGATAAAGATGAAAATAACGCAAATGTCGGTACATCGGTTGTTTGAGCAGGTTGTTTCTGCAGGACCGTTTGTTTGTGACTATTTCTCACGGGCGAAGCACGATAAAAGAAGAGACAGGCTAGCAGCTCTGTGAAGCTAAATGCTAAAGTCAGCGGGCTTAAACGTGCACAGTGATGATGCCAACGTGGTGATAATGTAAGAATTTGAAGCTCGAAAAATAGACTTCAATGCACTTTAAAACAAACAAACTTTTGAGGGAACAACCAATGATGTCATTAGTCTTGAAATGATGGTCTCCAGTAAATATTATAGTGTCTACAATATCGTCGTTATCTATATATTTGAAGGCCAAAACTATGAAATAAGGCCAAAAAAACTACCACAGATATCCCAACATCCTCACATCCCCACCCCCACTGGAGCGTAACACGATGAACTTTTCATTACTATCCCTCCAAATGTCGCCTTTTTTCCAGGTTGGTCAATTACATCTGGTTACACCGGCCTCTCCGGCTCGGGGTTAGGTCCCATTTGCATGGGAAAATGTCACTGTAATGCCTGTTTTGAATGAAGCTTTACTGACTGATCCGGCCCCGATTGGCAGCGCAGAGAAACGTCGGGCGCTGAGGCGACGCTGTTTGCACAATGAAGCCGTGCAGCGGAGACGCAGGAGCTGTTTCTTATGGTAAGAGGAGCTGCTTGGTACCACCGAGTGTGTGTGTGTGTGTGTGTGTGTGTGTGCATGAGGGGATGGAGGTAGATCATGTGTCACGGGGAGTTAATAAGAAAGGGATTTAAGTGGCTTTCAGCAGACGGACTCGACCTCTCCCCTTCATCCAAGCTCATCTGCTGCCACCTTCTCCTCCCTTCACCTCCTCCTCCTCCTCCTCTTTCCTCCTCCTGCACCAACACTCCGGCCTTTTTAATTATAATGGTCCGACTGGGTTCCTCTTACGATCGTTGCAGATATGAAAGCGTAGTGGAAGGACACCCGATCCTTCTTATAGCAGACAATGATTTAGAAAAAAAACACACCTTATCTTATTTGTGTATTGATTTAATGATTAAACGGGGGATAATCCACAAAGAGGTGTGTGTTTTAAAGGATTTCAACACACGGCGTGAAGGTAAAGAACCGCCCGATGTGGAGCGTCCTCGGCGGAGGATTTGAACTAATCCTTTAATGCAGACCTGGATTATCCCTTTTACAACGTGGTCACTCGCCAAAGATTTGAAATAAGAGCGTTTCGTCGGTTTACTCCTGAATGTTTCGGACCGGGAGGTAACAGGTTAGGACGCGAAAGCTAGTTTCTCCTGTGTGATTAGCGACAAAGCATAAGATGGCGATTAGAAGTGAGCCAAAGCACGAGGGCGTTCAAGTGTTTTAAGACTCGAGCTCAACAAATACTGGATTCTTGAAGTTAATACGGAAAACTAAACATGTGACAATTCAATATTTTGTTTTACATTAAAAAAAAAGTTAAATTACAAATGTATAGATCATATTATTTTAATGAATCTAGGCTTGAAAAGGTCCACAAAAATTAAAAGACAATGCTATTCTTTAATTAGCAAAATAAAAGCCTCCTTTAAATTATGTTAATATTCCACTTATCTGCAGCAGAAAACTCATTTAGAGAGTTAAATAAATTTTAAAAAACACCTGGATTGTGATATATATTAATTTATGCAGAGATCTTTCATTTCATCTTATATAATATGAATCATAAGAAAAATGTTTTTGTCAGAATAAATTATGTGCACAATAATATTTATGTGTTGTTAATATCACACCGTTTGACTTCACATTTCTCCACATGAATAAGTGAATATTGGACATTGTGGATTTCAGCGTAGTCGTTTTTATTTTGCGACTGTGCGGCTGCTCACCAACACAATGTGCCTGCAGACGGAGACGTGCGAAGGAATTATTCTCACATCTCCCATAAATTCTCCCCTCAGGTGATCCAAACTTTATTTCCTCTCGTTTCTCTGCACTTATTTTCCTTCTGTCTCCTCTATCTTCCTTGTCAGTTCGCCTCCTTCTCTCCCAGAGGTCTTTCTTTTTATTTATTTATTTTTCTTCTTCTTTTCTCACGTAGCCGCAGCGTGGAAATGCGGCGTCTCCAGAACTGTCCGCTGTTATGAATCGATGAGAAAAGACGGCGAGAAGTTTTCTGGAGTTTTTT
>JAOXYL010000051.1:5268342-5283659 GCA_028564955.1 Terapon puta | reverse complement strand
TGCTGCATACTTTTGCACCATTTTCCCTTCTTCACTTAATGTTTTGGCCATTTATCCCTGAACTTTCTATTTTCATGATCAATCTGTTGATCAAACTCAAAGTAATGAAAAACTGTAAGAATTTGAAACTAAAACTCTGATGTTTTTCTGACCTTAAGTCAAAAAGTGAAAAATGTTCAGTTTATGAGAAAAGTTGAAAATCCACAGAACTGAGAAACTAGAACAAGGTAATATTTGGTGTCTTTTTAATTTCCTGTTGCTCAAATAGCCATTTCCTCTCTGGAGTACGTGCGGAGACTCTTCTCTCCTCTCGTCTGCTTTCTCTCTGTCAGAAACTCTCTTCTCTCTCTCTCCCCGTCACCATCTCCTCTCTGTCTGTCTCTGGTGCTTTTCCTCTCTGTCCTCCCTCTGCAGTCGCTCTCGACAGCAGGCTGCAGACGCGGAGGTTCGCCACGGAAATGAACCTGCGCCCACATACCGTGCAAGGACGTACACATTTTGATTCCTAGATTGTTCAATGTGCTGAAATGGAAAATCTCTGCTCCCGCCGAGTGAGCCCAAACGCTGTTTTATGGTTAATTTATACATCTCTCTCTCTCTCTGTGCTCGGTCTCTCTCTCCTCACTCCGCCCACACCATCATCTGTACTTAGTTATTCAGCTCGTGTACTTATTCTGCTTCGACACCCACACATCCTCCAAACCCTGGCAAAGTTTTGGCTCTTAAAGCCAGCACACACAGTTTGGACGCACACACATCCCGTGTTCACATTTTGAAGCTAAACACCATGAAAGCCTCTCAAAATACCATTCAGCGATTGATTGAACGGCCCGATGGAGCCAATTGAATTGTCCCTGACGTGCGCGGGCCGACGCCATTAGGCAATTTTCCAGACAGACCCGAAAAGCAAGCACTCAGCCGCTGAGAGCCATTTACATCACCGTCTGCGCTCGGCCCATTACGCACAGCGGCATCGCCTAATGAACAGTTTGGTTTCTAAACTGGGAGATCCAAAATGCTTTGCACGGTGCAGAATTAGGACCAAATGTGGGGCTTTTATAGGAGGCAGCTTCCTGGTTCAGAGTTGTAGCACTAATAGAGTGATCACTACTTGTACTACCGCACGACGGGAACACGCAGCACAAAACATGTTGTCGGTCAGTCAAACGGTTAATTGGCGCCATAGCAACAGAAATCGATGATGAAAAAATAGTTTGGAAAGGACGCTGTGATGCACAGGATTAATGAGCCTCGGTAATTTGGCATCTTCTGAATAAACAGGCAGAATACTGACGTGTGTGTGTGTGTGTGAGTGTGTGATTTGCACATGATTTCATAAAGGTAAACACACTGTGGCTGTGGAGGATTCATCAACATGTCCTGCAGGGATTTAATAACTAACTGAACTTAATGAAGAATCGCTCATTTCTTTATCAGATGAAGCATGTCCCACTGTTTTAAAGGTTTTTTGTTTTTGATTTAAAGATTTTGCACATTTTAAGAATTATACTGTTATATCCTCATGTTACTTG
Source organism: Terapon puta (assembly GCA_028564955.1). NCBI lineage: Eukaryota > Metazoa > Chordata > Actinopteri > Centrarchiformes > Terapontidae > Terapon > Terapon puta. Next base: position 5,282,127 of record JAOXYL010000051.1, on the reverse strand, counting down.
AAAGGGTTAAGTTTACTCTTATAGATAAAATCACTATAAGCAGCCAAGCGAGAAACTAAAGTGGTTCTGAGAAGAAAAATCCAACAAAATACTATTTGTGATCCCTCTTTGAAGATATTTAGTTTGCTATCATAGAGGGCTAAAGAAACAAATTTCATGACAAGAAATCACACTTTTTCTTTAACAATGACTCAAAATGATTAGTTGATAATGAAAACATTAATTTCATAGTTGACATCTAATTGATTAACAGTTAATTAATTGTTGTAGCTGTAGTTTCCAGCACTATACCCTTTATGCTGGTCATTACATCAAAGAATTATGTTTATTAGATGAAATTCAATTTAATATAAACACCCCTTTTTATTTTTAATTCCTTTTATTTTTTCCCTCTCTACTTTAATGTCACTCTCAACAGTGACTTGTGTTCTTGTGAGTAAAAAGCAGTTGTAATCTTGCACTTTACGTTTGTAATATTTGAGTGTTTCTGTTTCTATCCAGCAATTCCCGCAGGGCAAAGAACAGACAGTAAACAGGGTAAATAAATAATGATATGAAGTAGAAGTCAGTTTCAGCTTGTCGGAGACTGTCGAGGCGGTCACACTGACACAAACGTCTCTCGCCGTCAGCGGCGGTAACGAGCTCACAAATTGAAGCGGACGTTCAGGCCTCGCTAAGCAGTTTTGACCCACTCTCCAGAGGGAAACTTCAAGCTGTGTGTGTGTGTGTGTGTGTGTGCGCGCAGCAGGTACAGTTATGTGTCCTGCTGTCAGTCCGGGTGAATGTATCTGTCGTACAGTCGGAGAGGTGACCGGCGGCGTAACCCTCTGCCTCTCCTGTTTGTCTCCCTCAGACCTTCACAGCTTGGTGTAACTCCCACTTGAGGAAGGCCGGGACACAGATTGAGAACATTGAAGAGGATTTCAGAAATGGCCTCAAACTCATGCTGCTGCTGGAGGTCATATCAGGTGGATCTCACACTGAAAGACACACACACACAAACACACACACGTTTGTTTACTTATTGAGCCATTGTGAAAGTTAAACGGTGCTGATTCACTGTTTTGCTGCTGTTACTCCTTTTTTTTGCCATTTCTTTATAGAGAAAAGACACATTTTCATTTATTGACACTCTTAAACTCCCAATTTTAGATTTAATAACTTTATCTTTAATGTAAAGACAAGTGGAAATTGCTTTTTTTTTTCTTTTTAGGTTTTTTTTATTCCATCTCTTATCTATTGTCATTTCATTTGGAATTCTTCTTTATGGTAATATTTTCTTAATTAGCATAAGTTTAAACTGAGACAGCACGACATGTCTTTATAATAACAGGGGATTAAAAACTACATTTTAATACAGTCATTAAAATAACACTTTTGAAGTGATATTAATGCACTAAAAGATGACTGTTTGCCCTATAAAATATTAAATTGTGCAAACTGCCACCATTTTTTGAACCTGAAGGTGACGATCAGATATAAATTGATGACATGAAATAACCAAATTCTCTCACTAGAGATGTAAATATTAGACTTTAATTCTGAAAGATCAAATAAGACAACTAATTTATCATCAAAATGGAGAGCAGGTATTCTGTCGATCGATGGAGCTAACTTTTGCTTCTTGTCTTTCAGGCGAGAGGCTGCCCAAACCCGACAAAGGCAAGATGCGTTTCCACAAGATCGCCAACGTGAACAAAGCCCTGGACTTCATCTGCAGCAAGGGCGTCAAACTGGTGTCTATTGGTGCTGAGGGTGAGAGCCCCCGCTCCGAAAAAACAACTTCCCTCGTCTTGTTTTCCCTCCCTCTGCAACCTATTCTCGTCTCTTTTAATTAATATGCCAAGGTCACATAGTATTTGCATTTCTTGGACCTATTTCTGAGCGCCAGATGGCTGCTGAAGTTCACAGGAGAATTCAGACGAGTTGGCGGCGACGGGGAAGTAAACTACAGATCACCCGTCTGGCAACAAACAGGAAAAATGATCCGCAATGCTCAAATAATTAAATTTACCCTAAATGAGCACGTATATTTGAATCAGGGTCTTTCTGTTCACTTAGTTTTGGTCCGAAACGTCATCATGTAAATATTTATTATAGAACTACAGGAAAAAGGTTCGACATTGATTTCAAACCTGCTCGAGGTTAAACGCTGTTCATGCTGAAAGTTCATGAAAACACGCTGAGAGGTTCACATCGCCGCACTTCAAAAGCAAATGGTGGACTTTTTTTTTTTGTATGTGTGACTTTAATTTTCCTCACTGTAATTGTAGTCGAGATTCCTTTAGAGCCTCCAGGACACGTGAAATTCAGCTTCAAAAGGTGCACGATTAAACTGACTTCAATAGCAGATGCAGAACTTCTGACCTTGTGGAGAGTAACGAGGACAAAACCTGCTTTTATTCTGTTTTATATTCGTCACACGATGTGTAAAAGTGTGTGTGTTTTTACAGAAATTGTTGACGGTAACGTGAAGATGACCCTTGGTATGATCTGGACCATCATCCTGCGTTTCGCCATCCAGGACATCTCTGTGGAAGGTGTGTGTGTTTGTGCATTTACATACTCACACTGACGAATATGAATATTGCAATACAGCACTGAAAAGAGAAACTACAGAGCCCTGAAGAGGAAGTGGGCAAAAAAATGTTTAGCTCTTTAGTTAGCTGAGCTGTATTTAAACCCTGTACGTCATTATAATGGCCATCAACATCATATTGTCTCCAAACAGCATTTAAAACAAAGGCTGAAGTCTTGGAGTCACCAGAGTTATTTCAGCTCTAAATGATCACAAACATCTGTCCAACTCTGTGGGTAAAAGTACACGAGTTGCACTAAATTACACTGACATAAAATGAAGAAAAAAAGATGTTTGTTTAATTCAAAAAGAAACTGAAGGGATGTTGAACAAACGATGTAAAGCAACATGCTTTTGAGTTTAATTGTTAAAGGAACATCTGAAAAGTGTAATTTATCTGTTTTTATATCTGTAAAATGGAAAAAAGTTTGAGCTTTAGGACCAGGCTAGATGTTTCCCTGTTTTCAGTCTATATGCTAAGCTAAGCTAACTCCCACCTGGTTGTAGATGTAACTTGTATTTAACATAAGAGCAATCGGAGCACGTTTAATGGTGACTTACTGATTATAAACAGCACGTCTGTCATATGAGCGCGACACACAGACCCACTTTTAAACCTTTGATGATTTTGTGGTGTCACTCTTTTGCTGCTGAAGTGGAACAAGATCGATTTTTCTCTAGATGCTTTCACAAACTGATGAATACGTCTTCTTGTCTCGAAGCCGCATCGAGAAATGTCACACTTCAGGCTCCAAAAGCGCAAACGTCACAGGATCCTCTGCACAAAAACACATTGAGATTATCCAGACTGTGCAGAGTTTCACACGTCAGTCACATGGATGAGCAGGCAGCTCATCTTCAGATGTATATTTACTGCTCTGAGTCATTTGTCACAGTAAATCACACTCTATGATTTCAGTCCATCTAACAGATTTCCCTGAACTCGTCGTCGGGCAGGTCAGCTCCCAATAAATTCTTGTTTATAAAAACCCGGACCTCGCTTGCCCCGTCCTTCCTCACACTTCTGACCCTCACCTCCAAGTCATCCTCTTTAACTCCCCTTTTATTGCTCCTGCTCTTCAATATCTGCTGCTGTCATGTAGCCCAACTTTTTTTTTTTTTTTTTTTATTATCCCCCATCAACCTTCCTCTGACCTCATAACGAACGTCTCTTCTGTCCACTAGTGCGGGAAATAATATCTGTCAACCGCCAGCTGCGCTAGCTCGACTTTAAAAGTGAAGTTTGTTGATTGAAATCATTTTCTCCCACGGTGATTTTCCTGAAAAATATCCCTCCTTTTGTTAAATTATGATGCCTGAATAAAACGCCTCAACCGTCTCCCTCCCCTGCTTTTTTCCAGAGACCTCTGCTAAGGAGGGTCTGCTGCTGTGGTGCCAGAGGAAGACTGCCCCCTACAGGAACGTCAACGTGCAGAACTTCCACATCAGGTGAGTCTGCAGCGCCGCACTGTGGCAGCAACAGGGAACTGCAACACATCTGAAGTTTAAGATTTTTTTCCTTCACTTCTCTTTGTCAAATCTGTTTGTATTCACATTTAACAACCTCCTCCTTTCCCTTAACGCTCTTCCTTATCCCTGTTTTTCTGCTTCTCCTTGCTTTGTGTCATGAATCCTCCCACCTTCTTCTTCTGGTGTTGCTTCACTCATTTGGTCTCTCCTCTCCTCTTCGTCCTCTTCTCGTGGCTCAGTTGGAAGGACGGCCTGGCTCTGTGCGCCCTCATCCACAGACACAGACCCGACCTCATCGACTACTCCAAACTGAGAAAGGTGCCCCGTCTCTCCTCCTCCTTTCATTCCCTTCTCTTCCTCCTCTGAATCTGTACTGTCTCTCTTTTGCATTGAATAATAGTGCACAATATGATGGTCCCAGTCTTCTTGTTTTGTATTCTTTGCAAGTGGCACCCTGTGAAATTACTCTGAATTATCAGCAGTGCCTTTGCAGAATATGATATGTGGTGCAAACACAGTGTTGTGGATCTGTTGTAGATGTGATTCAAAAGAGCTGACAAGTTCAGATTCAGTCTTGCACATGAGCCAGTCGCTCATATTCGCACCAGTATGAGATTTAAAATACATCAATACCATTTTGTATGAGTATTTCAATTTGGCTGAGAGAAAGAGAGAAAAAGTGTTTGTTTGTTTCCTCTGACAATCACAAAAAGTGTTTGTCACATGAAACAGCAGAGAGAGAAAACAAAAAAAATGAGATTCACACTTTTTTTTCACATTGAAGCCAACATTAGTTTGTTAAATTGATTTTGGGAAAAAAAAGACTTCCTGATTACATGAAGTAAATTTTTCCTCTCATGACAAACCCCGCCTGTAGGATGACCCCATTGGTAACCTGAACACTGCCTTCGAGGTGGCCGAGAAGTTCCTGGACATCCCCAAGATGCTTGACGCTGAAGGTGAGGCTGAATCACAGAATGACAAACACACACCGATGACGTCCATCTCAGCAAAGCAAAGTATATTACGGCAGATGGTACAAGGACGACAAGCCCGTCTTACTTAAAATTCAACCATCTGCATTCACAAATTAATGCATTTTAAATCACTTTAAAAGCATCTATTAAAGCACTGATGGTTCTGACCTCAAATGTTTGTTTTTCTTGACAAAATGGCTCATAAACTCAGCAACAGTAAATCATGTCTTTTACTTCATAATAGCAATCATTAAAAAAGTTTAAATAGAGATTATCACACATAACTTTACAAGACAGCACACAATAAACACCATGTGCAGTACAATAATAGATTAAATGAAAACAAAGTTAAATATTTTTCTGCCCCCAGATATCGTGAACACACCCAAACCTGATGAGAAGGCCATCATGACCTACGTGTCCTGCTTCTACCACGCCTTCGCCGGTGCTGAACAGGTCAGAAAATGCTCTTTATGCTGCGGTGTTTTATTTTACAGGTTAATTTTTAGCTGTAGTGCATTTTAAGATATCACCTCTTTTGTAATTGATTAGAGCAGATGATGATAAAACGCCATCAACATGATATAACAGTAACAAATATATGTGAGATGCATTAATCTCAGTTTCTTTAGTACGTCGTATGTGTTGTTTTATATTGTTTTCCTCTCTCTCTCTTTCAGGCTGAGACAGCTGCCAACCGTATCTGCAAGGTGCTGGCCGTCAACCAGGAGAACGAGAAGCTGATGGAGGAGTACGAGAAGCTGGCCAGCGAGGTGAGAAACCGCTGCAGCCGAACACGCCCACGCTCAGTCTGTCCCGCTCGTCCTCCTCTGCATCGGCACCCGTTTAAACTCGCTGCTCCTCACTAAACTTTCTGATCCTCCGACTGACTTCACATGACGCGGCTGGAAAATCACTGCAGGCCAATCAATAGAAAGAAAAGACAGAAACTTCTAGAAGAGCAGCTGAGAATAAAATGCATTTTACAATAAACTGAAGTGATGACAATTAACAAAGACACTGAAATGTGCACAGATTATGAATTTATATTTTATTATAATCAATTTAACATAATATGCTATTGATTTTATTACTGCACCTTTCAACAAGTTATGCTTCCATCCATTATTTTCATTTTTTATCATTTTATTGATGATGTTTCAGTATCAGTATTCTGCCTTTAAACTTTAGTGTTGAATTTATAATGTTGTGATATTAGAAAAAGCTTTTTTTAGTATTTGTGAAGCTGGTGTTTGGATCTGGATCTGGGAGGGATTAAAAGAAGAAACAGCCAGCTGAGATCTAAAATGTTATAAACCACAAATCCTTGTGTAATTTTTAAAATACTTTTTATTGGTATTTTTAAGGGCAAAGATCCACACATTGGAATTTATAGAGCTCAAACAGATTAAATGAACCCAAATCATTTTGTCATTTTGTACCAAAGATGTGTCTGAATAAACCAAATCTTCCCTCTGTAGCTGCTGGAGTGGATCCGCCGCACCATCCCCTGGCTGGAGAACCGCGTGGCCGAGCAGACCATGCGCGCCATGCAGCAGAAGCTGGAGGACTTCCGTGACTACCGCCGCATCCACAAGCCGCCCCGCGTGCAGGAGAAGTGCCAGCTGGAGATCAACTTCAACACCCTGCAGACCAAGCTGAGGCTGAGCAACAGGCCCGCCTTCATGCCCTCCGAGGGCAAGATGGTGTCGGTGAGCAGGACGGATTTTTAGCTCAGATTAAGGCATCGGAGATTTTCAGACTCTGGCTTCAGTTGAAGGATTACTTGGCCCTATATTGTTCACCATCCCTTAAATCTTATAAAATCCTTTTTCTTTGTGATTCAACAAAGACAAAACTACAGACAACTTAAAATGAAAAAGGTGGAAATCTGCTGAAAGAAGGTTCATTTCTTTTATCAGTCATTTCTAGTTTCTCAGAAATGAACACAGATATTTAAATCTTAAACATTTCCCCTCTTCTCAGTTCCCTCAGACAAGAGTCATTAAATTGGGTTAAAGAGTTTTCCACACAAACACATGATAAAGCCTCTCCCTCCTCCAGGATATCGCCAACGCCTGGAAGGGTCTGGAGCAGGTGGAGAAGGGCTACGAGGAGTGGCTGCTGACCGAGATCCGCCGCCTGGAGAGACTCGACCACCTGGCCGAGAAGTTCAAGCAGAAGTGCTCCATGCACGAGGCCTGGACTGCAGGTAGGAGCGACACAAGAAGAAGAACATTTGTCAGGACGTTTTGGGGGCTCCATAATCTTAAAAGTCCTGAAAATACATCGTCCTTTTGGGAGAAACTTCCCTCCTTCAACAGATGAATCATTCTGCAGGTTTAACACGGTCTAATAAAGACAAAGTGTCTCAGAGTAATCATTAAAAACTGATTCACATAATTAAAATATACAGTTTTAACTATCTGTAGTCATTTCTGGGGACAGTAAAATAAAGATTAAATAAAGTCAAAGAGAAGTCAGAACATCAGAGAAAGGACTAAACTGAGTTGTTCTTTCTTTGTTTCAGGTAAGGAGGACCTGCTGTCCCAGAAGGACTACGAGTCGGCCTCTCTGATGGAGATCAGGGCTCTGATGAGGAAGCACGAGGCGTTCGAGAGCGACCTCGCCGCTCACCAGGACCGCGTGGAGCAGATCGCCGCCATCGCCCAGGAGCTGAAGTAAGACACCGGGTCACAGGGAGGGAAGCTGTATTAGGGTTTAATTTAGTATTTTATCAGCGTAATAGAGGGGGGAGTGTGTGTAGGGGAGGGGGGGCGTCAGGAGAAATTGGAGGAGGGACCGAAGAGGAGGAAGCGAGCGGCTCCTAATGGTCACAAGATGTCGAGGGTGTGAATCCGGAGAAGAACAAAGGGCGCAACAGATGAGCGCATTAATGAGAGGGGGTAAAAAGATGAAAAGAGGGCTCATGAAAGAGCAGAAACCTCTGATCTCACTTTTTCCTTATTCCTCACCACTCCTCCTCGGGCTTTTTTTTTCCCCCCACTGTCTCCAGTCGATCTCTTTGATGTTATATACAGTATAATGTGAGCCGTCCTGCACCGTAATGCTGAATATGTATGTGTGCCGCCCATAATTTATCATTCATTACTTCAAAAGGAGATGCTATATACGCAAAAGTACAACGTTCTCAGATGACCCCGCTCACATGGAGAATAGAATAAAAATCCAGAGCATGAGACGGCATTAAATATTTAAAACTGCAGATTTGAGGAAAATGTGAACTTCGAGGAATAGTTTGTCAGAGGGCTTTTAAAGGTGGCAGTGTTTTTTTTTTTTTTTTTACTTTCTCATCCTAGATTACATTTCAACCATTCATTCTGATGGATTGACAATTTCAACAAGTTCTGGAAAAGAACTGATTATAACGCCACATTTGATGGAAATTTGAGGGTCTGTCCAACATTTAATTTTCACAGTATGGATGATTAATGTCGCCGTCTGTCTCCTTCAGCGAGCTCGACTACCACGATGCTGCCACAGTCAACGCCCGCTGCCAGGGCATCTGTGACCAGTGGGACAACCTGGGCACCCTGACCCAGAAGAGGAGGGACTCGCTGGAGGTGAACCGCGAAACGCTCGCCTCCACAAACACCAGTTATTTAGTTTCCTCTGACAGGCCGGTGCTTCTGTTCACACTTCATTTGCGTAACATGAGTGATGTTTGCGTGTCTGCAGCGTGTGGAGAAGCTGTGGGAGACCATCGACCAGCTGTACCTGGAGTTCGCCAAGAGGGCGGCGCCCTTCAACAACTGGATGGACGGAGCCATGGAGGACCTGCAGGACATGTTCATTGTCCACAGCATCGAGGAGATCCAGGTACAGCTTTACCTTTTAATGTTCTCGTGTCTCTTTCAGGAGTGACTTTCTTAAATACACTGTCATCTATAATTTAGTGAAAATACAAAGATAAGAGTTTATGTAGTCATGTTCATTCAGTTTAACCTCAAACTATAATTATATTTCCATGTATCATAAAATCCATAAAGTTATTCTCTTAATTTATAGTCTACTCAATAAATCTTGTGTCCTGAAAAGCTAAAAATGAAATGTTTGAATCTGTAGGAGTTGGTAATAAAGAGGAAAGAGTGAGCAGGGAAATATTTCCCCCTCAGGCAGATACAGTGTAAGTAGCAGCGAACCCCCAGTGGGATCGGAGCGGGAAGCTGTATCATGTGACGTAAATCAGGACTGAACTTGTGAGCTGACGTCTTCTAAACTTCTGACTTTGGAAGTTTTATGGCTGCACTTGAATGCATCTCCTTGGCAGAATTTCTTTACACAAACAAACCTCCTTCAATAAAGATAAAGATGTGATGATTTTAAACTCGAGGTCAAACATTTCATCTTCCACATTTATTCTGAATCTCCCTCTCTCTCTTTTTTTAGAGTCTGATCACCGCTCACGATCAGTTCAAGGCCACTCTGCCCGAGGCCGACAAGGAGCGCATGGCCACGCTGGGCATCCACAACGAGATCCTGAAGATCGCCCAGACCTACGGCATCAAGCTGTCCGGAATCAACCCGTACACCAACCTCAGCCCCCAGGACATCAGCACCAAGTGGGACGCTGTGAGTTCTCATAATTATTACAAATGAAGCCCTGTGAATCTGCTTTTTATTGAAATTTCTGTTGTGTAAACAGGAAATGTCAACCTGCACTCCCCCTCTTCGTGCTGCATTTGGTCATCTGGCTAATAATAAGTACAGTCATACATAACGACATGTCAGAAATAGTACAGTACACGTAGGTTAGAGTGACACTGAATACTGCCGGCCGCGAGCTCTCGGAGCAAATCAAAATAACTGTCACACTGTGACTGCTCCGTCTCTGCCGGAAAAAAATAGATTTGTTCCAGCGAGAGTCATGAAATAAAGAGCTGGACTGGAACAACTAGATTCAATCAGCAAACCTCAGTAAATTCATGTGTTAGATGATGCAGATATTCATTTACTCAGATATTGTGAGTAAATGTGTTTGAATGAGTCTGCCAAACACACATCTTTTGTTACCGTGGTTACGCGGTCGCAGCATGTTTTTAGCCCGAGGAAGCCGCCTGACGTCTGCATAATCGCCACAGAAAGCTTTAGTTTCTCTTGTTTTTCAGAGGAAGCTCTCCTGACTTTAATTTGTGCGCCTGCAGGTGAAGCACCTCGTTCCCCTCAGAGACCAAATGCTCCAGGAGGAGGTGGCCAGACAGCAGGCCAACGAGAGGCTGAGGCGCCAGTTCGCCGCCCAGGCCAACATCATCGGACCCTGGATTCAAACCAAGATGGAGGTACGGTGATCGAGAAACCACAAACCAGAGGTCCAAAAAGAAACGTTACTGTAGAAGAAGAATCTCTGCAGTCGCTTTAACACAAATACAAGCATTTATTTAAGACAACGGGACACTAAACAGATTTTGTAATAATAAGAAAATAACAGTTTGTAAAATAATGTTGAACAAGGTAAAAAATATTAAAAGCAATAAAAGTAGACAACATTTTTTAAAAAAGTAAATAAAATGACCATAAAAACACAAACATTCAGTGACTCGATCTCACTGTTCATTCAAACACCTGCAGGAGATCGGCCACGTGTCCGTGGACATCGCCGGCTCCCTGGAGGAACAGATGAACAGCCTGAAGCAGTACGAGCAGAACATCATCAACTACAAATCCAACATCGACAAGCTGGAGGGAGACCACCAGCTCAGCCAGGAGTCCCTCATCTTCGACAACAAGCACACCAACTACACCATGGAGGTACAGCCCACTTCACCGTGGCCGTGACGACACACCGATCCCTCTGCTGCTTTTTGTTTCTCTGCTCTGACTGCTTCCTCTTGTTCCTGCAGCACGTCCGTGTGGGCTGGGAGCAGCTGCTCACCACCATCGCCAGAACCATCAACGAGGTGGAGAACCAGATCCTGACCCGCGACGCCAAGGGCATCAGCCAGGAACAGCTCAACGAGTTCAGGGCCTCCTTCAACCACTTCGACAGGGTGAGGCGTTCACTGACCTCAGACACACTGTGGCCCGGTTCTCCATGTAAACTGGGCTTATTTAACTCATGTCTAAACCCTTAAAAATGCACAAAACCAACAGGAAGAGCTCACATTTTTCTTTTCTTGTCCCTTAATACTTGATATCCTCTCTTCAGTATGAAATTGACAGTTTTGTTTTTCCTTTGCAGAAGAGAAACGGCATGATGGACCCCGACGACTTCCGTGCCTGCCTCATCTCCATGGGTTACGATCTGGTTAGTGCAACATGTTCAGGACTTAAAAAAAAAAAAACAACCAACCCTCTTCAGATAAACATTGTACGCAGATGATGTTGAGCTAATAACATCCTGTTCCCCTCCGACAGGGTGAGGTGGAGTTTGCTCGCATCATGACCCTGGTGGACCCCAACAACACGGGCGTGGTGACCTTCCAGGCCTTCATCGACTTCATGACCCGCGAGACCGCCGAGACCGACACGGCAGAACAGGTCATGGCCTCCTTCAAGATCCTGGCTTCAGACAAGGTGAGCACAGAGAACTACAGTTTGACAACCAGCATAGACATCATAACTCTCAAAGGTTTATCATGCAAAACTATGAAAAAGTCCTTCTTAAACCTGGCATAGTGTTTCCTAGGTTTCCATTTTAGCTTGAGAATGAAATGATTTGTTGGTCGAAGCTGAACTTTTCTTAAATCATGAATAAATCTCCCCCTTTCAGAACTACATCACGGTGGATGAGCTGCGCAGGGAGCTGCCCCCCGAGCAGGCCGAGTACTGCATCAGCCGCATGACCAGGTACATCGGAGCCGACGGCCCCGCCAACGCCCTGGACTACATCTCCTTCTCCAGCGCCCTCTACGGGGAGAGCGACTTATAAACACAGCCGCTTCTCTTCACCTCCTCCTATCCCTTCTTCCCAGCTCCCATTATTTCTCCTGTGTGGAGAGAGCGATTTTAAACCCCTCCCGCTGTCCTTCTATAGTCTTTGTTCTTATCATTTTTTCCTCTTTTCAAATCTTAACTTCTCCTCCCATCTTAAAAAAAAAAAAAAACAAAGCAAAAAGCTGCCCAGAGAGGGTGAGAGTAGAAGACTTTGCTCAGGTCTTAGGAGCCATGTTTGGACGGTCCAGCTTGTCCCTCATTTTTGTCCCTCAGGCTTTAAAAACCAGGAATGTGCCGGGTATTGCACTGAACTTATGTAAGCAGCATTTTACATATAACGTACCAGCCTTTCAGGAGACGCTGAACAGAAGGAGTAATGAGGGAGAGAAAGATGTTTTGAGCAAAGCCTCCTGTTCTCCCCCCCTCTCTCTCTCATAACTTTTTTTTTTGTAGAAGGGTAATTAAAGAAGAAAACATGATAAAAATGCTGGTTGGTCAGTTGGCTTGGTTGGTTGTGTATTTGTGCAGATGCATGCTATGTTGGAGTTTAGAAAAAAACGCTGTCTTTGTGAGTCTCCAACTCTTCCTTAAATCACAAACTGTATCATTAGGAGCCCGTCAAACACTTCAGTCAGCGGAGGAGAGAAAGCAAGTCAGGTGCTACGACGTTACAAAGCCAGTCTAACACTGAAAACAAGATTAATACCACAGCACTGTGAAACCTGAATGTAACCCGGAGATCTTAACGCCCTAAAGCTCAGGAACAAAACAGAGAGGGAACGGGAGCACCTTAACGGAGTATTAAAAGATGAAGACGGCAGGCAGAGAGAGCAACTCAGAGCAAAGCACTGTGGGGTGAATTTAGACAAAAGAGAAAGGGCCACGGCTGGAACGAAGACAGAAAGACGAACGATCCCACACACCTCTCTCCTCCCCGTCCACGTCCCCCTTTTAGTTCCAAACGCACGGAGAGAGGTGTCGAGCAGCGAGAGGCAACAGGGCATCAGGAAAGTTGTGGACTAAATGAGAAGAATCGATACTGTACGTGGGACCGTAGCGGGCCTGTTTCAGTGAGGAAGCAAAAAAAAAAAAAGTGGGGGGGGTTTTGGTCCCCGTTGACAGGTCGGCCATGACAGTCAGTGCGAGTCGACTCCTCCCTGCGCGTGACGGTGACACTTTGGTTTCATCGGTGCTCCGGTCTCCTCCTCGCTTCATTCTGTCCATCATCACCGACGCCACAAAAGCTCACTTTCTCACAGTTAAATTTTAAAAACCACAACTTGGAATAAAAAAGGAAAATTATATTAATAAACAGCAGTTGTTTGTGTGTTTTTTTTTTGGCACCAGCCTCACGTCCTGCCTGTTCCCACCATAAAGATGTTTTATCTGAGCTGTAGGGGCGATTAAACGGTCCGACCTTTAACCTCCACGCCGAGGTCACATGTCGCTGTCGGGGTCAAAGCAGAGGTGCGAGGGGAAGTCCAGCTGCCTCTCCCGGGCGTAGCGTATCCAGCGCTCCTCGTCCCCTCGGTGCGTCAGGTACCTGCAGCCCAACCTCAGCTCGAACTCCCGGAGGTCACACCACAGCTGGAAGTCCTGCAAGAGGAAGAGGCGAGATGAAGACCTTTAAATCCTCCTCATTCCTAATCCTGACATTAATATATTGAGGAAATGAATCAGTGGTAAACATCTCAGGTAGTAGCTTGTCTGAAACTGACAGAGAAACACTGGTGCGTTGATCAGACTTTATAAATCGGTGTGTTGTCTCTGACCTGCAGCCAGGGGTGTCCCAGAGCTTTGCCCACGCTGAACCGCCGTCTGACCGCCACCTGCAGCAGGTTGTTTATCAGACTCACAGCTGGAGAG
>JAOXYL010000051.1:5150599-5163135 GCA_028564955.1 Terapon puta | reverse complement strand
CACACACACACACACACACACACACACACACAGCATTGTGTGACTTTCATGCATGTCTGTGTTAATCTGTGTTAATTAAATAAAGCGTCAGTGAGCGTCTGGGACGAACAAACCGTGTCGCACCGGTGACCTCTGCTGCACTCTCTCATCCTCAGATCACCAGCTCATTAGACATGGAGGCCGTCACGTTCAAGAAGCTGGTGAAGGGACATGCGTACTCTGTGACTGGTGTGGACGAGGTGAGCATTTCAGCCGAAAAAGATCCAGATATTTCAGAAAGTTCACGTCATGTACATGAGTATTTACTTAAAATCTATCAGCTCCCACCCTTCAAACCCCACGTTAACCATGTTCCCCTCACAATTTTGGGCAATATGGGCCAAGAGAGCTTTAAAAAAAGTTTAAAAAGTAAGCAAAAACTGAAGCTATATGTAAAAATATTCAATTGGCCCATTTTGACCCAAAAATGTGCAGCGCTTGTGACTCCGTAATGTGTTTCATCTAAAAATAAAGCATTTCAGGCACTTAGATGCAGCTATAATCAGGACTAAAGCACAGCACAGTGAGAAAGTTGGGCCATGACGAAGTGTGAATGTCTGATGGTGTTTCTTAGGTGGTGTACAGAGGAAATATGACCAAGCTTGTTCGCATCAGGAACCCCTGGGGGGAGGTGGAGTGGACCGGGGCCTGGAGTGACAAGTAAGATCTCACTTTACACTTGAATTCACAAACTTCCAAACTAGTCAGTTTTACCTCACATCTTTTGCACAGGCAAGTTTTTACATGTATTTATTAGTCATTGCCTCCCTCTGATCCTCAAGAGTCCCAGAAAGTGAAACAACAGAAAAACCAGTGGGGGAGGTAGCGGCTCAGCTGTCCTCAGTATCGGGCAGAAGAGCCAGACAGAGTGGAGAAAGGGGTGGGATTACATTATGTAATATGACTATAGTACAGAAAGTACAAATACCAGACATTTTCCCCATTATGTCACAATCCAGTCGAGCATATTCCCCACTTCACACATTAAAATTCCCCTCCAGATTCATTTAAATCTATGTCAGGTGAGATTTTTTGCTAAAAATGAAAATTAATGGAGAAATGAGAACAAAGAAAGTACCCCAGGCCCCTCCTTACTCACTTCTCCATTCTGTGGTTTCAATGGCTGGAAATGGTCTCCATGTCTTCACAGGTGTTTCTGAAAATGTTTAGGTGAAAAGAGTTAAAGTTTCCACCTTCAAAGCAAAAGTCGTTTACACAGAATTGTTGTGATGACTCAACTGTGCAGCTGGTTTAAGGTGGAAACCAAAAATAGGATGTGATTATAGTAAATGGTCTCATAAAAGAAACTCTGCAGGTATTTGACCTTTTGGACCACAACAAAAATAATGTGTTAACGTGGGGTGACATCAGTTTCTGTCTGATGGGTTTCTGTCTGGGAATTTAACACAGAAGCTTTACATGCATGCAGATGTTTCACAAATTATCACGATGAGCAAACTGGAAGAACATTTTACTTCGACTGATCTTCAGACACCTCAGCTCCCTTTTTATCTGACCTGTGGACAGCATCAATCTGTAGGTCCCCCACTTTATTTCCAACTAAAATATCTCAATAAATATGTAGTGGAGTCAAGTTTTGACCGTTCGTAGTCCCCAGACGATGAATCTTGACTTTTCCTCGGCCTGTCCCCATCCACACTTTGGCTTATGACCAAATGCCTGCAAAACAAACAATGTTCCTGTCAGGCTCAGCTGTACTTTATGTTCTGTGCTGATGAGCAAATCTTAGCATGTTAACACAGCAAACGAAGAGATGAACATTATACCTGCTCCACACCAGCGTGCTAGCATTTTTACTGTTGAGCTGAACAAAGTGCAGCCTCACGACTCACTAAATAAAGGATAGGAAAGGATAAAAAGGTTCAGGATTAGGAAGAAATTAGAGAGGTGAGGAAGCTGCTTTTAGACAAACTGTTTTATTAACAAAGAAACACCACAATTTGTCATGGAAAAATGTATGGACTGGATGAAAATACACAAAATATTTATCAGTTAAATTAAATCTGCCCCAGCTCTCATCGAGGAGTGAAGCTTATTTCTGTGCATTTACATCTGCCCTTTGTGAAACCCTCAGCTCCAGAGAGTGGGACAGTGTGGATCGCTCCGTCAGAAGTCGGCTGCAAAACCGCAGCGAGGACGGCGAATTCTGGTGAGTCTCTTTGTGCGTCGACTCAGCAGGAATCTTTGCCTTTTGTCAGGTGATGGAAAATCACCTGATGTGACGTCACAGATTACAGCACAGCCAGACATGCAACCCTTTTGTGCCATGTGTGATGTAAATGCACTCTCTAAAGTGTCTTTTCCATTGTAGGAATAAATGCGTTTGATTTAACTTCAGATACCAAATGCAGATTTTCAAACTAAATTGTTAATTGTGAGCCAGCTTTAAATATGACTGAACACCTCAAAGTAAACACACCGTTACCACGAGAAGGTCTTTGACTCACTCGGTGCTCTTCTGTGTTGCCCTTTGTATTGTCAGTTTGACACACTGTTGGCCGTAGCAGTAAAAAGTATATGTTTGAAATGTCAGCATCGATTTTTATCTGCACTGAAACAAGGTCCAACTCTTGGACTTTGTAGTGGAAAAATAACTCCTTTAACGTATGACAGCCTATCTGCCTCCATCTCCCAGGATGTCGTTTAATGACTTCCTGCGCGAGTTCACCCGTCTGGAGCTCTGCAACCTGACGGCTGACGCCCTGCAGAACAGCCAGCTGAAGAAATGGAGCTCCTCACTCTACCAGGGAGAGTGGAGGAGGGGCAGCACTGCCGGGGGCTGCAGGAACTACCCGGGTATGAAATGATGGAGGAGAGGAACGATGGGAAAACTGTGAAATGGAGGGGTTTAAGAAACATGAAGTATTGATGAGAGGGGAGAAACTGTATGATAAAGACGAGTTCCTCTTTAAATGTCTGAAGTAGCCCAGAGTTTCTCCTGTCAGTGATCACATGATGGTGTGCTATGATCGACAACCAAATCTTTTTATTGTCAATACTTTTGATTTAGTCCCTTTCGTTCAGTAATATTTGCCTCATTACTGAAAACCAAACTTTTTCACTCTTCTTCCCAGCAACCTTTTGGCTGAATCCTCAGTTCAAGATTGCGCTGCAGCACCCCGACGCTCCTGGCAAATCAGACTGCAGCTTCCTGGTCGGCCTCATGCAGAAGGACCGCAGGAAGAAACGGAGGGAGGGCAAAGACATGGAGACCATCGGGTTTGCTGTTTATGAGGTGAGCTGCACTCCAACAACCACTGCTTGTGAGAGTTTTATTATATTTATATGGTAATAATCTCGTCTCTCTCTCTTTGTTGTCGACAGGTTCCTGGTGAGGTAAGCTTTTTACTTCTCTCCCCTCTTCTCGAATGGCATTTAACCTGATTAAAACATTTGACTCAGGAAGGTTTTGAAAAGATAAGAAGTACTCGTCTCCTCTCTCAGTTTAAGGGCAGGTCTGGTGTCCACCTGAAGCGAGAGTTTTTCCTCACTCACGCCTCCAGTGCTCGCTCAGAGCTCTTCATCAACCTGAGGGAGGTCAGCTCGCGGTTGCGACTGCCGGCCGGGGAGTACATCATCGTCCCCTCCACCTTCGAACCACACAAAGAGGCCGACTTTGTCCTCAGGGTTTTCTCTGAGAAGCCCGCAGACTCTGAGTGAGTGGCCTGTTTTTTAATAATTATTCTGTCTTGAAGACAAAACCATTTCATTATGCATTCAAATATACAATGTCTTTCTTCTGTCCACATCAGGGAGCTTGATGATGACATTAAAGCAAATCTTCCTGCCGAGGTAAGGGAATGAAACATGACTGCACAGAACAACTGGAAAGTATGACAGCGTGTACTAAAAGGTTCCTGTTTGCATTTCAGGTTTACCTTGATGAGAGCCAGATCGACCCGGGCTTCAAGAGTCTCTTTAGACAGCTGGCTGGGCCGGTAAGCGCTGCTGCTGCCAGGAGGGGGGAGAAAGGTTTCGTGGCATGTAACATACGCATTATTTGACCTTTCTGCTTACGCCAACAGGACATGGAGATCAGCCTGACAGAGCTGCAGACCATATTGAACAGGATCATCAGCAAACGTTAGTGCCGACTGTAATCTCAGCTGTGTGGTGGAATTATTTAGAAATACCTCCATGCAAGTTAAAAATCATTGTTAAATCTTCTTTCTTTTGTCTCTTTTTCCTTTGCTAACAGATAAAGACCTGAAGACAGATGGTTTCACAAAAGAAGCCTGTCGCAGTATGATAAACCTCATGGACGTATCCTTGACATTGTATTAAAATAACATAAATACTATCAGACTCACAATGGACTGTTTGAAATCCAGACTTATCTATGGCAAGAATTCGTCTCTTACTGTCTCACCTTGTTGCCTACATTACCCAGAATGCAACTGAAGTTCAAGCAGTATAGTCAAAGATTCAGGTGTTTTATGCTACAGGAATATAGCTGGATGTCTGCTTAACTCAGGCCTTTCTAACTCTAGACCCCCAGATAATTTTTATTTATTTTGCAGTCCTCAACCCAAACTGATGCTGACTCAAGTGACATCACTTGAGGAGATTGATCAGACTTCCAAATATGCAGTGGTACACCTTAAGACATGTAAACATACCTTAAAAATGAGTTAAATCAGTGGAGTTTTCTGTTAAGTTTTCTACTTGCTGTATTGTTAGAAAAATATCAGTTTATTTTGTTGTTGTCCGAGTTGATCCAATGAAAGTCGCAGTAGTGCCCTAACTTCTCGGCTCAGACGGACGGCAGTGGAAAACTTGGCCTGACAGAGTTCCACGTCCTCTGGGAAAAGATTAAACGATACCTGGTGAGATAAAACACTGAGGGGTCAGACGGGTAAATCAGGATAAATAGTATTGATTCTGATTCATGGTACTTGCGTCAGTGTGTCGTTTATTTTGACATCTCGCCAGTGGAAAGAATTTTTATCTTCTTCTTTCTGGTTGAGATACTCGTTTCATTGCAATCGACATTTTCTGTTTCTAATCTTTCTGTCTCTTCTGTCCTTCATGGCAGACTATATTTAGGGAGTTTGACTTGGACAAATCGGGCACCATGAGCTCCTATGAGATGAGGATGGCTCTTAACTCTGCAGGTACTGTTCCTTTTTCATTCAAGAACAAGAAAAGATAGAAAAAGCACCTTTTTATGACGCTTTTGTCAAACTTTTTGTTCCTCCTGAAGTCTGATTTTCTCGTTTGTCTTCCATCCTGTAGGTTTCACGCTCAACAACCACCTGTTCCAGCTGATCATCCTGCGCTACACCGAGGCCGACATGTCTGTGGACTTTGACAACTTTGTCACCTGTTTGGTCAGACTGGAGACCATGTACAGTGAGTCCCATTACTGCTCACCTTTAGTCTTTAAAGGAACAATTCGCCTACTTGTCATTCCAGCTAAAAAGGTCAAGTTAACATTCTTTTGATACACGTGTATAATAAGTGATTTTCTCTGTTTCTGTCTTTGCAGAAACCTTTGAGACCATGGACACAGACAAAGACAATGTCATATCTCTTAACTTCTATCAGGTACAGCAGATGTGCTAAACAATCTCCAACAATGTTTTCATCTACTTTTGCTCTGAAACACTTGGTGTTTAGATATTTGCTTACAGTTATTGTGCATGAAATATCGGTGATATATGCGTGATTATCATCTCCTAATTCATATGCTGTCTTTCTCTTACAGTGGATTACCTTCACCATGTTTGCCTAGAGATGACCGGACTGAAACTGCATCCTGCAACTCCGGGCCCAATATGTTATTTCAGAAGTGCCTTTTCCTTCTTCATTTCTTCCTCTCGCTGCTGAGGCCCTCTCATGCTAAGAGACTGTAAATTCATCTTTGCAGTGCCTATATCGGAAACGTGTGCCAATGCTTTATTCGTCGCCTCTTTGGCCAACAGAGAGAAGCTCACTTCTCTCAGCGCTGACTGCGAGCCAGGCAAACCGTTTTTATCTATACACATACTTTGTGGAGGCAGAAATACGCTTATTAGTTACATTTCAGCTGGTGGATACAGAAAAGTCACACATCTTTGTAGTGTAGTGGTTGAACAAAAAAAATGTATTAAGTCATACCCTTTATACCTCCTTAGCATAACTGCCATTCATATATAAAGCACTGCTTGCTGTCAGCCTATGGAAGACCAAAGCTGACTTTTGGAATTAAAATAAATTACTTAAGTAGTTAGCTGTTGATGTCTCAGCAGAATTCCTGAATTGGTTTTAACTCGTAGACATGAGCTTATTTATTAAAGTAAAATTTTAAGTCTGTTTTGGCTCTCCATATAGGCAGAGTTAGACCGAACCAAGTTTACCAAAGCTAAGCTGAGCTCGTGAAGAAAAAGAAGGATTTTTATTCATACTCATTAGCTAACAAGCACTTTGAAGATGTGTTTTTTCTGTCCATGTTGCATTGTAATTCAACCAATTTGGTTATTTTTGCTTCATTTGAATCTACTTACAACCGAAACAGTCTACAAGTTTTGAGAGACAATTAGCAGCTTAGCTTAATGTTTAAAGGTGTTTTTTATTGGTAATGGCAATGACAGTTCATTAATGATTTAAAAAAATGTATATACAGAAAGCATTGGACTGCAAAGGATATTTCTGCATGACTCTGTGCAGAGAGGGGAAATAATAATTTTTGATTAAATCATTTAATTGATCACTGAAAAAAAAACCTGTGGCAAGTCCACCAAGAATTAATGTACTTGAGGACAACCTGACAATCTGCAAAACACTCCTTTTAGATCTTATTTTTTGTACAAATGTTTGAAGTTGAGCCTGCTGTCCAGAGCCAGATGTGATCGATGTGGAGAGAGGAGTGTGCTAGCTTGTCCTTCAGCCTGCTCTTGAACACATTCATACTCGGCCTTTGCAGCGACGGCCTGGCACTTTCAGTTTACATCCAACATTTGCTTTCATGAAGCCTCTCTGGGCCCCGCAGTGCAGAGACAGTGCTGGTTTTCTGTATTATAATGAATGTCTTGAATTATATTTCTTTAATCTTGTTCGGCTTTAAGACTTACCTACCAATTGTTATGCATGACACTTTTTACTGACTGTTTTGTGAAAATATGAAAACTTTTATATTATGGTTGGAACTGGATTTCCTAGTGGGCTAAAAAAATGATGTGTCAGCCTTGTTTAATCTCGCCTTTCAAAGGGAACAAGAACACGCCAGTTCTTCAGGTGAAGGTAAAGAATTATGCAAGGTGGATGGATATGATGTATGCATGCAGTGTGAAATGTGATTATATATTGTCTGCCTGCCTAATTTCTGTTCAACCACGGGAGCAAGTGCTTGTTTTTTTGAAGAATATTTTAAAATAATCTGTCACTTTTGGGGAGAGGAAAGAACTTGAGAGACTTTTTAACACAGAGGATCTACATATAGTGTTTTAAGTGTTGACCTGCAAGTGTTTCAAATACCAAAATTGTTCATTCTGCCAATTTTTTTTTTTGCGTCTTTTTGTAAATGGAGGAATTCAATTCCAAACATTAAATCGAAAAGTGACCGCCAAACCTTAAAAGTATATGATACTCCAACAATGCCAGCATTCTTGTCTTCAGTTTCTGCAGCGTAACGCTTATGTAACATTAACTAATGTTTACACTAGTATCAGTCAGGGTCCCTTTGGACCTTTCATCATGTAGTACATTGATTTACTGTGTTAAACTTCTGTTCACACTTTGAAAATAAACATGAGAAGGTTTTGATGAGTCTCTGAATCCATTGTTTATTTCTCTTTGCCTTGAATCCATAAATAAAGTCTGATGTTGGGATTGTTCGTATTGTTGTGATGAGTAAATCAGTGATAATGCCTAAAAAAGGTTCCCCTCCTCACTCCAAAGAACACAAACAAACATCATGTGGTAATAAATAAAACCTTTAGTAACAACATTCATATTAAAAAACAAGCACTGTGAAATACCTTAATGTACACATTTCAACAACATCATAGTATTAAGATCTTTACAGCAGATTTTTGCTTCATTGTTAAGTTAAATTGCTGACATTTACACAAGCTGATCATATGTTTTAAGTTAGACCAAATACACCTCATTTAAAAAAAACAACTTATTTCGACTGGAGCCACTGGGTAGAGGAATGTAAAGACATGAATCTGTGTGATCCTTAGAGGATTAGCGTGCTATCATCTTTTGACCTACAACTAAAAACAGTCCAACTGCCCACATAAATAAAAAAAGTACATGCGATTCTCTTTGGCACAATAGCATTACATCTCACCCACGACCACTTTAAGTCTCCTCGAATCACAATAAAAAGGTTTTTTGAAATCAAGCATCTGACTGGCACGTGTCTCTCAAACGTAGTTGTTGTTGTGCTCGATCCTGGTCACCATGGTGGAAACCAGCCGCTCCAGCTGCTCGGCGCGCTGCTTGCCCGTCTGGAGGACCTCCTCATGATTGGCCTTCTCCTCGCTGTCGTAGTCCATCACCGCCTGGTTGGTGATCAACGAGAGGGCGAAGACGCGCATACCGCAGTGACGCGCGACGATCACCTCGGGGGCTGTGCTCATGCCTGCAGAGGAAAAGAAATCAAATTTAATTAATTAAATGTATTAAATAAATGCACATTTTAGGCCCTACCATTGCTCTCTGCGTGCTGTAACTGCAAGAAGATCTGCATTAATCGCTAATAATCATTACTGAGGCTATTGAAAGTACCCACCAACGGCATCAGCGCCCAGTTTGTGCAGCATGCGGCTCTCAGCGATGGTCTCGAACGAGGGTCCACCCAGGACGCAGTAGACGCCCTCCTTCAGGAAGTCTCCATAGCCGAGCTCTTGGCCTACATCCATGGCCAGCTGCTGCAGCTCCCTGTCGTAGGCGTCAGACATGCAGGGGAAGCGTACGCCGAACCTGCGAGAGAAAGAAGAGGAGGGACGGGAGGAGGGTTTAGTGAGAAGTTGAGACCTGGGGCTGCAGAGGCATTTTTGATTAATTGATGAATTGATTGTTTGATGGATTGTTGTTTTAAACACACACCTTTCATCGTTGGGTCCAGACAGCGGGTTGTTGCCAGCAAAGCCCGGCATGTTGAGGTGGTCTTTGATGATCATGATGTCTCCCACTTTGAAGTCCTGATTGAGGCCTCCGGCTGCGTTGGTCAGTATCACCGTCTCCACACCGAGCAGCTTGAAGATAC
The DNA here is from genome assembly GCA_028564955.1 of Terapon puta. NCBI lineage: Eukaryota > Metazoa > Chordata > Actinopteri > Centrarchiformes > Terapontidae > Terapon > Terapon puta. The sequence continues at coordinate 5,153,879 of JAOXYL010000051.1, read as the reverse complement.
GAATGGGCAGCGTAATCTGCAAACACACACACATGGTCCATAAATGACAGATTATATAACCATTCAGAGGACACTCTGTTTTATGTTACAGCACCGCGGCTGGCGGCAGAGCATTTCTAAAAGGCCACAGATTTCATGAAATGTTGCCCTTTGATGTGAACGTGCTACACACACACACACCTTCTGGATCGGGTAGCCCTCGTACAAGTGGAAGCGCCCCTGCATGCAAACACATGGCCTCCCCTTCATGGTGCCGAACACCAGCCGGCCAGCGTGTCCGTGAACTGGAGATAAAAAAACATACAAAGCAGTCAGTAAATCTCAAGAGGGAATGGAAACCAGTCAGCAACTGGGCGGTCTGGCATCAGGAGACTCACCGGTGCTCTGTGGAAAGTTGGGGATGTCCTTGTAGTTGAAGATAACCTGATCTTTCAACGTGTCAGCCAGGCCTCCGAGTCCCGAGCCGCACACGATCCCCACTTTGGGCCTGATATCCGTCTGGGCCATCAGCCAGTCAGCGGTGGCCTTGCACTCCTCATAGGTGTACCTGGGTGACACGGAAAGAGGGGTGACAGGTTAGGGCGACCGTTTTTGGCAAATCAAGTAGGAGCCGGTGCAAAGGGCATTATCTTGTATTAGGCAGTGAGTTCAATCTTTAAATCACATGATGCTGCTTTGTCAAAGGAGACGGCAACACAAAGTGAGCACAAAGACTCATTCCAACATTGACTCTCACATTTTGTTCCCTCTGTGCAAAGACACTTCTCATAATTCACCTCAAACTCCATTAAATGCCGCTCCCTCCTCGTGGACCTCCGCACAGCATGTGATGTGATCATTACCATCAGATTACAGGATTAGAGGCTGAACTTCTAGTCACTAATGAGGATGTGAGAAATACACACATTCCTGCAGCAGTATCGCACCTCGAAGGCACCTCAATGGCAACACTTTATTTAACTGTGTTTTAGTTGACATATTACCCTGACTCATCTCCTGTAATTTGTGTGATTCCTTTCATTTGTCAAACTGCAGGTTTCACGAACCAGGATATACATTGAGAAGCTGCAAAGTAAGAACTACAGTGCTTTTAACACCATAAAATGTAAAAGTCTCCACCTGGAACTGCTTTTATAAGGAATATTGAGATAACTAACAGTTTAATCTAGACTTAATTTAATCTGTGCTTCAAAAACTGCAATAGATGTGGTTTAAATTCACATTAAATGGTTTTCTTAATGGTTTTCCTTTTAACCCCAGCTGCTCACAGCTCATATGAGCATTTTTTTCTTTCTTGCTTTTTTTTCTTGGACCCCAGCCAAACATTCCTGGTGTAATTTTTTTTTCTCCCTCAGTCCCGTCCTGCCCACGATGTGGCCATGTGTTCAGCAGAATGAGAGGAGGACAGCTGAGAGGAAAAGACAGTACATCTTGTACAGAAAATGAAGTGCACTCACCCTTTGTTGGCCTCTGGAAACATCGCTGCAGATGGAAGGAGCGTCTGGTGATTTAAGGGGGGAAAAAAGAGCAAATGTGCAAAAATCAAAAGAAATCAAGTTCCAAAGCAGAAAAAAATGAAGAAACTGGAGCCCAGTTGTTGGAAAAATCAAATTCACAAAGTTGAAAAAAAGTGTCTTCTCTCTGGTTTTTGTGGTTTGGTGTCCTGTCAGGGTCTTCTTCTCACTTGCTTCTGGAGGAGAGGCTCAGGCTCAGGCTTTATTATAGGCAGCAGACCCCCCTCCCCTCCCTTCCACACACACACACACACACACACACACACCATGTCCAGAGGAGAGGTGACGCATGTAGCGGCTGCAGCCTGATTGGCTGGGCAGACACACCTTCAAAATAGTGTGCAACCAGACAAGAGTCAATACAGTTCCCCCCCAACACACACACACCTCCCTTTTTCCCAGCAGCAGTCCTGGATACTCACATGATTATCAGCAGGAAATGACCATTGTTTGTCAGCAATCATCAATCACCAGTCACCATGTTATTGATCCACATACAAACGCAATAGAGCCGTGCATCATGAGCATGACTCAGACCGAGAAACATTTTGTTTTGTACTTCACGTGTATCACCTGTCAAACATTATCAAAAGTTACAATAAAGTTTATTTAAGAAGTAATTTTTGATACTTGTTCTTGGGCAGATTTAGTGTTTTATGCACATTTTGTAGGACGAGATGTAATATAAATTCTGTGTCCTAAGAGACATCTTTTATATTGAAAGGCAAGTTTAAAGAGTATAAAGTTATTCCCACAAATAATCCTATATGTCATTACCTTATCAATTTACATTACATATGTTATCAGGTAGGAATAGCAATAGCAATATTAAATATTTTGATATCTGAGTTTTTACAGTAAAATTAACAGACAGTGATCTCCAAAGGGGACAAATTGTGTCATATGTGCCATGCAACAGATGTATTATTTACATCTGGTTAATTATCTCCTGTTTTCAGGGAACAGCTAATAAAACATTAATAAAAGCAATTCAGTAAGACAAACTGGAAACACACAAAATAAGGATGTGATGGACTGGAGATTTTCCAGAAGAGGTGCAACAACTACTTCCACGATCCGCCTTTGAAGCTGTTTTTCCTGATGGTTATGGTCCTCTTTCTTAAGGTTTATGATGTTTTTTATGATGGTTTCAAGACAGGCTGTATCACGATGTGTGCTTTCCCTTTTGCTACCAGTAAGACTCAGTTTATTGACACATTTTGTTTCGTGAGTGTGTGTTGTAAATTTTACAACCCAGTCAGTTGTAAATTAACACTGAATTCTTTTTATTGGCTCATTTATGGCTCCACATCATACAAATGTACACACACACACACATAGACTCAGATAGACTCAGATAGAGTCAAATACATTAAGACCCACATACAGTCACGAGGAATGTCACCTGGACTGAACATCCTGTAATTGATGTGCAGAAGAAATATGACAGGGAACGGTACATTGAACATCAGTGGACACACATTCAGGGATGCTTGCCAAGTGTGAAACGGCAGAAGACAAACAACAGTGGGTTCTTTTACATGTTACAGGGTAACAGGGTCAAGTTTAAGATACAGATTCTGTAATCAATCATCTACCAGATTCCTTACCTAAAGGAGTAAAAGGCTCAGCAGCGTGAAAATACCCTATTTTCAAGTAAAAGTCCTGCATTTAAAATTTAACTACAGTAAAAGTATTCACAGCAGAATTTAATTAGAATGTCAAAAGCACAAATGCTAATAATGCAAAACATAATCTATATCACC
>JAOXYL010000051.1:5120570-5138237 GCA_028564955.1 Terapon puta | reverse complement strand
ATATTTTCATACATAAGGTTAACCAGACTATAAAGCGCATTAAGCGAAACAAAACAGTCGGTACGTATTACTTTATTATGACAACCCATCAAGCGGCTTCGTAGTTTACCAAAGTCCTACTAAAACATTTTGACAGATTTTTGAGCACTGTGTACCATATAAAATAGGTTCAAGCTCAGTTAATATATAAAGCTCACTGGATTATAAGGTGCACGATTGATTTTTGAGAAAATTAAAGGATGTTAAGTGTGCTTTATAGTCTGGAAAATACGGTATGATAAATACAATAAAATGAACCCTCTCGTGAGCGTGAGTTTGTCACCATGCTGGTGCAGTTTTATTTAAATTGCTGATACAGTTGGGGTTTTCTTGTTTGTGCACCATGAATGTCTGTACAAGTTATTAAGTCAAATAACTGTTGAGATTGCAAAGTTAGTGTTAGCTAGCAAACATTGTATTATACGCAGTATAATACATTATACGCTGCCAGACTCTTTCATTGGTTCCACCTGCTGAGCTTTCAATTATCCAAAGGAATTATTGAGATTATTGCCTTCTTTTACAGATATAGTAATAATAAAGGTAATGTCTGCTCTTGTGACATGTGTTTGTTAAGAAAGATGCCACAAGTAGTGTTTTTTTGCAAAAGTTCCATGTTTGTTTGACAGAGTGGGTTATTTCAGGTCAGTAAATACACAAAATGAACACAAAATGTTTTCTTTCACAGTTTGTACATTGGTTTTCCAAGAACCCCAGCATCTATCCCTGTAAGGAGGGTCTTGATGTGTTTGTTTTCTGCTTCTAGACTTCAGGTGAGTTTCCACACCCGGGGAGGCAAGAACGACCCCGACCCCAAAAGGGGGCAAATCATCATGAAAATGTCACCCAGAAGGTAAACACACTCATATAATCTGGGCCCCTACAGATGCAGGGCCTCATTGCGCCGGATAAGGGGAGCCCCAAACTCTGCAGGGCAGGGGACGCTGTTGAGGAGGACAACACCCGCTGGCAGGTTGGAGGGGCCCCGCAGATTGATGTGCGTGTGAAACCAGCCGGGCCACATATTGCGCTGTGCCGGGTTTATTGTGAGGTGCGTCCCAGCTGCAGATTCATGCGTCTGCGTCCCGCCTGGGGAGTCTCATCTGAACATACGGTTAATTTAACCCCCGTCAAAACAGAGTTAAAAGGCAAGCTTTGAATGGAGGGCTGTCAAGTTGCCCTTTTCACTGTCATTGGTAGAACTCTATTAGGCTGGACCTAGACATGTATAGTATAGAGGTAGTAAAAGTGTTCAATTATTTTATAAGCTCTATTGATATGATGGTCAACTGTGAGTTTAATGTTTTTTATTTGCTGTTGTGCAATGTTGTAGAACATGGAGGACATAAAATCATTCAGAAGTGAGAATTTCAAGTTAAAACTCCAAATTAAACATCCAAATGCCAAATGATCAAGAATTAAATAAAAATAACCTGATCTGCTTACGCTAATACTCACAAATGCACAATCAACATTTTTATTATGGGCTTACCAGAGTGTTGCTAAATTTCTTAATAAAGCATAAATAAGTTGTCAAATGTTTACTACAGTAACAGTAATGTTACCACCATATAAAAATACTCAAAGAAAGAACCAGCAAGCAATGTGAATGAATTAATCAGAAGCATCTTTCAGAGTGCCATATACATAACATATTATTAACTGTGTATAAGCAGCATTCTGATGTTGCATGTGGAGTTAATAGGAATTATTTCATATAGCTTTTTTCATGCACAACAATGCATCAAATCACCAAATGCCTTGTCCATAAAATCCTTTTTAAGTCAGAAGAAGTTTAACTTCTTTTAAGTTATTTTATCAAAATGACTGACTGAATCGCTTAAAAATGTTATTGAACAAAATATCTGAAATGTATGTAGTTTAGTACAAGAACCTCAAACTTGTACTTAGCTATAGTACTTGAGTGAATGCAATTGCTTTCCACCACTTCTCTCCTTTACATCAGAGGTGAAAGTTACAACACATTCCACCACTGGGCCAGTGTTTCAGTATAATGGTTGTTATTTTGTTGAATTAATTCGTCCCGGTCATCCTGTGCTGTCCATTCACAGCAGGACCATGTGCGCTCGCCTATACACCAGCGAGTCCCCCTCCCTGCAGGCGGACATGGCACAACCTCACAGAGATGCACCGACATTATCCATTCACCGCACGCTGGCCAACGCAAAACTGCGAGGAGCCAAGTGTGCAAGAAAAGAGCCTTCTTATTTTTTTCCTTTTTTTCCTGTCTTTGATTTGTAAATACCTCTGTTTCAGTGCAACAACTTCCAGGCCTGTATCTTCTAGCCATCAAACATTTACATGAGAAAGTTGACAAAGGCTGAAACAGCGGAGGAGGCCTCGCAACAAAGAGGCCCATTTATAGTGTACAGTCGGGGAGAGACACAGAGAGGGAGGAGGAGGAGGAGAAGCTGGGAGGAGAGTTGAATTAATGAATTAAAAATGTTGTGCAACAGCGGCCGTCTGAATACTTTTGGGTTTATATAGAGAGGCGTGCACGGGGGGTCCTGGAGGAGTGGACAGCACGAGCTTCTTCAACTCCTCTCGGTCGGGGCGCACAGGGCTCCGTCTCATTTCCACCATGCAAGGAGAAGCGCAAACTGTGCTCATCTGATTACATAATGACCCAGTAACAGTGAGCCAGAACCGGTACTGCCAGTACCAGTGTGCTGGGAGACACCGACTGACCGCTTCTCACCCGGGCTTCTCTTCTGACTGGGTTTCGTGCTACTTTTTTCATTTTCTTAGAGTTGTTTTTTTTTTCCTTTTTAAGACCCAGGATGACGACAACATAGCTGGGACAGCAGGAGAAGAGCACGCAAACAATGTGATGTCAAAGCGACGGGGTCACTTAAAACATGCTTGAGCTGTCAACAAGTGCGCGTCGCTCAAAACCGTGAATTTCTTCTTTTTGTCAGTCCTCCCCCTCCCCCTCATCCTCAAGACTGATTAACAGTTTTATGTCTTTTTCGCATGTCTGCTGCACAGTGAAATTAACTCAGTATTTCCAAGTTTTCCAAGCTGTGGCCAAAGTGAACTCCTGTTACAACAGAGAGGTAAGAGACACAAAAACTGTTTCCTCTTCTTCTTATCAAGACACCCAATAATCTAAAGCTCTGACAGCTTTTTTGACTTGTGTGCAGGCCAAGTGTTTCCATACTGACTGTGCTGTTTACCTACTTACCTCTGAAACTTGTGCTATGGTTACTGTGGCCCAATTTCATCTTCAAACGCACCCAACTAAAAACCTTGCAATATAATAACTCATAAGTATGCATAGTGTGCCTGTACTTGTTCTACAATACTGCTCTGTGATATTCCTCTAACAGCCCAGTGGTCATTCTAGCTGTTATATTCTTCTTTTGTCTTTTACTAGTTCAGAGGCAACACACTGTATGTTCTCGAAGGTCAACATTTAAACAGGTGCTCGGTCATGCTGCATCCACTGTGTTGTGTTTGTAGCGCTGAGGGATACCAGTGATGTGTGACAACAGAGGGGTCCAAAATTAAATCTTATACTGAAATACTTGGGTTTGTGTGATTACATTAGGAGCAAAAATATGTAAAATCATGCAATATTCAATACTGTACTGGATGTAATAAGGTTTAGCAGTCAACTATAATTCACCAACTCAAATCTCCACATCGTACTTATGATTAATGGATGTTTTTACAACAGTTAATTAATTGCAGTGGTAAATATTTAAATGCAAAGCAGAGGTGAAAAAACTAGAAGAGAAGTAGCTGAAAACATGTTATGTAGTACGGTACTCCCAATGTTTTGACTCTGTGGTCCGAAAGCCTTCAGTCAAAACAAATCACATCCTCTCATTGAAGAATCGTCATCACCACCACAGCAGCAGTAGACCTCTCAGAGACAGGCTGCTGGCTACTACTGTTTCAGAGGAGCATGGTAAAAGTCAGACCTGAATTACAGCTTTGTGGCCTGGTGTTTAATTTGGGTCAGTGTCGTAACTCTGCTGTTACTAGTTCTGGGCAGAGGAAGTGAAGACGAGTGGTTTTGGGGTTAGTGTTTTAAGTGTTACACAGCGTCTGGGCTGCAGACCACATTTACTTCATGTTGTTAAATACATGATGGTCAATTTCATTAACAAAGAATATGGACATTGCCACAACCACAGTAAAAGAACACAAAGAAAGAAATAAAAGAAAGATAAAAATCAAAGTTGCAGCAGCAGAAGATTGCATTTATAAGCTACTGCTTGAGTGATTAATGGTAGCATTCATTGTATTTTTCCTCAAAGTATGCATTATTATTCCCATTTCATACCCAGCATACTGACACCTTTATGCACCCAAACATTATTCCGTTAATAATTAATATTAAACATCAAGAAGAACATGAGTTACAAATTCTAAACCTTTACAAATCCTGTCTAATTAGACAGGGATTACTATGACTGTTCTCAAAAACAGCATTCATTTGCTAATCCAATAAAAAGTCTCTTGTAATATTTAAGTTTTACAAAGCTCCCAAATTTAGCTTAAATAAAAAGCTGTCCAGTGCAAATTATGACTTGCCAAATTACAAAAGAAGTTGTACTCAGCAACACTCAACTCATATCTATAGATCAACAAAGGAAATATATTACAGGAACAGATTCAAACAACAGGAAGTTTAAACATCAGTGTTCATGCAGTATAGAAATATCAGAAATATCAAGCTGATGTTGTGCTGCATCTAGCTGTGGGCTTGTCCACGTGACTCTTGGTGCCAAAGATCGTCTTTTAAATCTGACTTCTGTGGTTTTTGTGGTGCTCTCAGTTCATATAACCTCCTCATACGTGCAGAAGTTTTTAACTGAGAAATAAACAGCTGCCCATCAGAACCGATCAATGCCTCAACTTTTCACTTGAATGTACAAATGCCAGCTCGCTTAATGAGAAATCTGAAATCATTCACTCTATTTACAGTGTAAAGATACGCTGACACAACAGGAGCTCATTTGTATTGCAATGTGCCGCGCTGAATTTGGCTCCAGTGAGTTTGTGGTAAAGGCGTCCTGTGTTGGCTGAGCAGATGCCTTCTTGGCATGGCTTGTGTTGATGTTTAGACAGCCTTTTCAGTCCGGTGCAGAGGCTGCTGTGGTGTGGACAGTGGTCACAGCCATTCAAGTTGTGTTGTATTGAGTCCTTTCAGTGCAGTGTACTGGCTGCTTCGGGTTCTTTATGGCTGTGGACACTGGACAGGGGCACTGAGTGGAAGGGATTACTCTCTCCTCTGGAATACTAATGACCGTCTTTTGTCACCGATCTGTTTCCTCCACCTTCACTCCACATACCCTTTCCTCACTCTCCTCCACCATCCATTTCTCTCCCTCTTCCTCTTTCACTCCTTTTGTCACCCGAAACCAATTATTCTCTCTCTTCTTCCCTCCCATCGCTGCCCCCCCTCACAATGTCAAGCACTGCATACTCACACACGATCAAACGCAGTCGCAAACACACACTCACACTCACACACACTCACACTGCTCCGTACCGCTCTCCTCTCCCCGTCTAAGTTGCTCCCTCTTTCACTCACTCGCTCACCCAGTCGTATTTTTCAATGGTGGCTTTTGTCCCTTTCATCTCCTCGAAAACAAAGGATTCTTGTGCACACGGGACAGAGGGAAGGAGAGGGATGGAGAGCCGGACAGAGAGGAAGAGATTCTAACCTTGAGTGTGGTTGTTAAATGAGTGTAGAAAGTCATTTTACAAGAAAGGAAATTCATCGGCATTACTGTCAATAAGACTGATATACTTCTCGAGTATGGTTTTGCTTTGATATTGGTACATTTTACAAGACTAATGACTATAGATACTATTAAGATAAGGGTAGTAATATTTCTTGCTATTATCAATCAACCCAAGAGAAGACCAAAACCCATACTTTCAGACTCACTGTTGCCCAAAAACATTCTGTTGCACTTATTGACAGGTTCCTTTATTATGATGACCCCGAGCACTGTGGTTTATTTGGAGCCAGTCCCAAGTACACTGTTGCCAGAAATGCTGGCTATCAATGCGCAGCAGACAATAATCCCAACAGATGCCCTCTTCTTGTCTGAATTACTGAGTGTCCAGCTGTAACTAAAAATGGAACAACTTATTTTGACCTGTTACTAAAGCTGCACAAAAAATCATTTTTACATAAATGATGGATCAAATAATGATGTGTAATGTGGGTAAGGTTGGTCTTATATTTGTCAAATTATTGATTTAGCAGCAGGCTGCTGTTTTCAGGAGAAAAGCTCTCATCAACCCACCCTACCTGTCCTGCACTATAGACAAAGTTAGTTAACGTTTTTAAGCCAAAGAGCCATATATTTCCCTTGGAAAATGTTGTAGATTAAAACAGAGCTATAGGCAAAAATGAATATTGAACTGCATGCATCAGCTGAAAAATTGCTTGTGTTCTTTTGTGTTTCCTGAATGTGCAAATAGGCAACAAAGATTACAAGGTGATAATATATCCTGTCCTTGGGGCCAAAAAACCCCCAATCATCTGAAAGATTTATCAGTAGAGACAAATAGGATGAACTGAGTATGAAAGACAGGGTATGAAAATTAAGTAATGTACTGTTGGTGGTAGTAGTTGACATTAACAAAATATGGATTAACACCAGCCATAACCTTTAAATGTGGAATGGTTAAATCAATATGCATGCAGTTGCAAGCTGCTCAATGTTGCCTGTAATGCCTGTGCTTTGCAAATCAAACATTCCTCTGAACAATAAATGGTATTGTTTTGTATTGTAACTGTTCAAAAGGTCTATATGTCCAATACACGAGCGTGTGTTTACTGTATGTGTAGGCAGGAGCTCCGCAGGGTTCAGAGTTCAGCTGGAGATCGACACGGCCAATCACATGGGCCTCCTCTTGACCCCGCCTCCCTCCCCTCTCTCCCCCTCCACATCTTAGTATTCAGAGCACAGACATCAACACAGATCTCTATTCATTCACTCAGTGTGAGCTCCAGCATGGTGAGAGGAGAGGGAAGGGTCAGAAAGGACAGGAAAGGACAGAGCGTATCAGATTGTCTTGGGTCTTAGGCTGTTGTTTGTGTTGTTTTGTTTTTGGTTTTGTTATATTCACTCCGGAAAGCAGAGGCAGTTTGAGACAAAAGGGCCATTTAGTAAACAGTGAGTGAGATAGGGAGAGAGGAAAAGAAAAAGAAGGATGTGGAGAAAGAGAAACTGCAGCTGAGATATGGGTAAAACTGTTAACAATGTACAAGAGACGACTGACAATAGAGTGACAATAAGAATCTATGGCATTCAGGGATGGGGTGGGGAGCTTCTCATTCTGTCAATATACTGCTGACTCTTTGAGATCCACAGACACTTATGTACTGATACACTCATTACATTATACCATTCACTGACACAGGGATTCAACTGACACTTGTGAAAGACAACTAGCACTTAGCTTGAGTGTATGTGAATACATTACACCATCACTCATTCAAGTCAGGCATATCTGATATAATGTGTGGCCAATTGTACTTGAACACTGACACATGACTGGCATATCTGATTGGTGAACATCTAATGTCAAACCAACAAGCATTAATATGTTATTATATAAAATTTTGGAACCCAGCTATAGGGATTTGTTCCTATTCAGTCACAAGCATCACTGAAGTTGGCCAGGGATATTTGGTGATGATGGCCTGGCAAGTGGTTCGTTAACCCCAGAGGTGGTGGACAGGGTTGAAGTCAGGACTCTGCACACAAATCAATGTAAACAAAAAAGAGATCTAAACCAAAGGTTTGCCAAGGTGAGCAGATGGGGCCTTTGCACATCTGTTTTTCATAGCTGATGCAAATGCTAAATAATTGAATTCTCTATTTAAGTAAATAATGAAAACACATTCATCAAAATGGAAGAGGGTTATCCAGTAGAAGATCTTAACTTATTTGATTAAAATTCTTAATCTTTTTCACGTGGAATAACGGCCACCAGTGTCTCCTCATCTCAATTCAGTGGCTGTCTTGTGCAACCGACACGTGAATGAGCCTGCACTACCAAGCTTTTAATGTGAAAGAGCAGCTGTGCCTTCATGCTGAAAGAGGGCTTTTATTTTGACAAGGCCAGCTGCCTCCAGTGAAAGGAGAAAAGGGGTCTTAAATGGACCACCATGGACAGCCACAGCACTATCCAGTTGAAAAATATGCATTTAATCCCTTCTTCTTCTCCTTCTCTTCCCAAATGTTCCACTCTGTCATTTTTCTCATTCATGTGGCTATCAAATGTCTCTTTTATCCTTTTTTCACACATTCTGCATCTTTTCATTTAGTCTCACCTGCTGTTCACTTGATCTTACTGCCCATACAATCTATGTGCTTCTTTCTCGGCACCTTACCTCTCTTTGTCTTTCCATGTATACCCCCTTTATCCACCACTCTTCTTTACCTTACCTTCTGTGGTCTCCTCTTTCTGTCTCCAACCCCCTGTAGGACCAGCCATGACCTCAGCCACTCCTCCTTCCTCTGAAGGATCCTCTCCACAGAAAGTATGCCACTCCCAGACACAGACTGACATCACCAAGCCCTTGCTGGGTTCCACAGCGGGGGCCGGAGGTGCAGGTACAGGTGGTGGAGGTACAGGACCAGGAGGGCCAAGTGCTCTGCGAAGGAGGCGACGTGTCCTCTCCAAAGATGGACGAAGCAATGTACGAATTGAACATGTAAGCGGGCGAGGGGCACTGTACCTCCGTGACCTGTGGACGACTTTCCTAGACATGCAATGGCGGTACAAATTCTTCCTCTTCTCTGCCACCTTTGCTGGAACCTGGTTCCTGTTTGGAGTGCTTTGGTACCTGGTGGCAATGGTGCATGGAGATCTACTGGGTAAGGAAGACTGAAGGAAGATGATGGTGCTTTACAGTGCAGAATCAGTTTGATGGATCCATTAATAGGCCTCAGTGAATGATGCCTCATAGTTTCGGTGGTGTGTCACCATGTAAAACCTTTTAACACAATATGGATACATTATCCTGAAATTTGGTACATTCAAGTTCTTTTTAGGACTCCCTGACTTTTCACCTTCTATTAGTCTGATATTATCCTTATTTACATCTACAAAATTACATTCCCTACAGCTTGAGCTATACTTCGTATTTAGTGTTAATTATCAAACGTTAGCATGCTAAGACGTTACATCATGATGATCATAACATTCCTTAAGAGAAAAGGAAATCAGATGAAAGACCTACAAGCAAGGCTATGACCCCCAAGGGTGGTTTTCAATATCCACAATACCATACTATTTGGTATGCTAGAAAATTATTTGATATGTCTCAAGACATAGTATGTGAATAAATAAAATACCAGGTTGTCCTACTGAATCCAGTCACATTTCAAAGTATTCAAACCAGGATGCTTTTCTGGCTATTCCTATGCTATGCTATCCTCTGTGCTTGATATAGTAAGAGGATCAAAATTCACATGTTATGGCAGAAGTAGAACGTCTCAACAGTGTTTACTTTGTAAGGGGAGCTGCAGCAAATACTAAATATGAAAAGGAAGCGTGTGCGTCTTGTTTGGAGAATGACAAATTTTGTCCATAACAGTGCTTGAGACACCTTGCTTTGCCATTCTATCTGCAGTTACAAAAGCAATCATATGGAGAGAGGAGATGAGATCAAGTTGTGAACTATGAACTCTGAAGATCTAAGTTAAAGACATTGCTCAATAATCTTATCAGCTATACTGTATATTATATTTAGTGTGCCCAAGAAAATGACTGTTTTTCATGGTCGTCACAGAAGTCAAGATCAGATATTCATTTTTACTTTTGAAAGTGAGTTGAGTACACACATTGAAATCATGCAATGACAAGAAAAATTACGTTGAAAAAGTCCCCTGGCCTTCTGTGGAAAAGGACCCAGGAAGAACAAGTACTTTTTATTAACAACTACACAGTGAAGAAAGACACACGAGAATACAATTTTGGATTGTAAAAAGAGCGTGAGAAAGACCTGGCAGAATACTGAGAGAGGGAACAAAATGTTCCTTGATAAGTTGTTTACACCCCCAAACCTAAGATCTTCTGTTCTTCCTCTCTTCCTTCAGAGTTTGACCCCCCATCCAACCATACCCCATGTGTAATGGAGGTGAAGACCCTGACAGGGGCCTTCCTCTTCTCTCTGGAGTCTCAGACCACAATTGGCTATGGTTTCCGGTGTATCACAGAGGAGTGTCCTGCTGCCATTGTCCTGCTCATCTTTCAGCTTGTTATCACCATGGTGATGGAGATCTTTATCACTGGAACCTTCCTTGCAAAGGTAGCCAGATGTGGTCATTAGTTTGGAGTAAAGCAGAAACTGTAAAATCTGATTGTTAAAGATTTGAAGAAATGAAGCTGGAGTTCATTAAAGAATCTGTGGCATCTGCTGCACAATACTATCTTTTGATTCTGCCACCAGGGGGTGCAACATTTGGCAATGTCTAAATTCTAAACACTTAGTGTACACATGGTATACATATGTAAGTATCTTATATGTTCTACAGTCCACTAGGGTCATTAGAATGCATGTCTGGCACACAATAGCATACAGATAGTGACCATGTAGATTATTACCACTCTTATCTGTTAAAAACAGGGTTATCTCAACACTCTCCACCTGAGTTGTAGTCTAACAATCTTTCTTTTATCTAAATGGCCTTGTAATCTTACTTAAGGTCAGGTTATCTTGAACAGAGAAAGAGGAAATCAGCAGCTGTGTAGATGATTATTGAAGGTAATGTGAGGTGTTTACAGTGTGTAGTAACAGGAATCATTACATATCAGTTATACCAGTTAAGATTTTGGCATGATTTCCTCCTCCTGCAGGTGGCTCGTCCCAAGAAGAGAGGCGAGACAGTGAAATTTAGTCAACATGCTGTTGTGTCAAATCACGAGGGTCGGCCCTGCCTCATGATCCGAGTGGCCAACATGCGCAAAAGCCTGCTGTTAGGATGCCAGGTATGAAAGCAGCCTTTTGTTGAGTTTTAAAACCTGAAATGAAATTTGATTTGGTGCAGTGCCAAAAAGGATATGAACCCATTGACACTTACATACTCTTACCTGGAAGAGCATGCAGTAAAAAAGCTTTTATGAAAACCCTAAGCACTTTAAAAGGGATGTTGTAATGTCAAGTGCTGTATAGGCAGACTTGCAATAGACTGCGCTGTAAAATGTGTGTGTGTTTTATGAGTCACATCTTAAAAGTAAGAATTAATTTGAACACATGCTTAATTATAACAACATAACTACTCTAAAATGTAATTTATGACATATTTAGTGGCTGAGCATGGCAGTAAATTGCATGCTCAAGGACGCATTGCCTTTGATGAAGATATTGGCCATTGCAGGTATTAAACCTGGGGCCTTCTGGTTACAGGATGCCTTCTGAAACCTCTTGGCTACATTTACTGACTCCATCTTGGCTCCCAGGTGACGGGGAAGTTGCTTCAGACATCGCTGACAAAGGAGGGTGAGACAGTGCGACTGGACCAGCGAAATGTGCCTTTCCAGGTGGATACGTCCAGTGACAGCCCTTTCCTCATCATTCCCCTGACCTTCTACCACATCATTGATGAAAACAGCCCCCTTAGGGCCTGGGCAGCAAAAGGTACATTTGTTTTCCACGTCAAGTTATGTGAAGGGTCTGATAATCAAATATCAAGAAGAAAACTACTTTACACTTCACACTGTTTTCTTCATGTCACACATAAAACGTATGCAGTATAACGATCATTTATCAATTTCTAGGAACTCTGTTATGACTAAAGGTCACAGGTTCACTGGATGTCATACAGTGCAATGTGGGTCCAATAAGGCAATCTGTCAGGTTGTAAAATCAGGTTGTAATTTTAAGGCATCTTGAATTGTGAAATGTAGCACCACAACATAAACAAGAGAGACACCAAAAAATTAAGCGTTTGGTAGTGTTTAGTTCAATTTGGATGAAAAATGGCAAGTAGATAGACATATACAATGCTAATTCTGTGTATATAATTAATATAATTTGCTGGAAGACATGGTAAACGTGTTCGCCATGCTGGATTTGTGGTCTGTCATTTCATGCTGTGAAATTGTTTGTCCTTTTGTATATGTGTGGGCGCATAGATGGCAGCATTGATATTTTGAGAATTTGGTCCTAAACTTTCAGGCAATGTCAGAATTTAGATTTCTGCAGGCTGTCTGTAAATTCGGACACTTGGATTAGTCTCACAGACCAGGTGGTACTCCAGGTTTGTATTTTATAGTGGCCTTAGCGAGTTTGTGGGAATGTCTTTAGTTACTTTGTCTTTTCAAGATCAATATTTTTTGTTTTTATTTTTGGTAAAGAGCATGTACCTGAATATAGTGAAGTACAAATACACAGCTATTATAATAACTGTACGTACACTCACTATGCATGTGTATGTAGGTGTATTGGTATTTACGGTCATGTGCTGCTGCGTGCTTGGCTGTCTCTAACTGTTCAGAGTTGGGCTGGTTTGGCACAGGAGGAGAGGGTTTTTCTGGCTGGAATGTGTGTGAGGGAGATTGCTAGAGACACCCCTCATTAGAGCACAATGCTGTACAGTCCGGGGTGCTGACACGAAGCCCGGGCAGATCCACTTACAGCAGCACCGACCACTCAGCGCTGGAAGCCACAAAGGCATCAGCACTGCTGGACTCTGATTGTTGCGTAATTTACACCCACACTACTCATTTACTGTATTTACTGTTGACGGTTCCTTTCTTTTCATGCCTCAGTTGAGACACTTCATTTTCAGATTGTCGGTCTCACGTGTCATCTGATTAAAGTACCTTTATGGGCTTCCCGGCAACTTCAACTTTCATCTCTGCCTGCTTTCTTTTCGTCATGATATGATATGATTAACCTCTGTGCAGTGAATACAGATCTTCCGGCTATTTTAACTGTAGCTACATTTAAAGGATTGTATTTCGGAACACATAATGCCATCCATAGTACTATAGTAATCCCTGTTCTAAGCATCCATTGTAATAGTGGCCCATTTTTGTTGCCAGCTCCCCAGTGTTACTTAAATTCGTTATTTCCTGTCATAAATGCTCAAACCATCATTCTATTAACTTTTCATTTTGGGACCACAAGAGCCAACTCTGACTTACAGATGTAAGAACCATTTATTGATACAAATACACGGAATGCATTGCTGACCATACAATCTTAAACATCTTCTATCTTACAAAGAACTGTATAATGAGAGTTCAGTATCTATCTTATCTTATAAACTTACTTAGTAATGGCAATGTCTGGTAACTTAAATTTGATGACAAGATTGTGACATTTGTTTTAGTGTTATACATTTAGTGCGGATTTAGTCTATTTCAATGTTAGCTTTGTAGTGGAATCCTACAAGGATAATTACATATAAATCACAGATGCATGGATGAATGGATGGTTGGATTGGTGTCTTTAATGGAAATTTAAAAAGTCTGCACATTCATGATAGCACACATGACTGAGCAGTGAGCTCTGTGTAATTGAATCAGGAGGGGAGGACACTGTGGAGATGGTCTATAAGAGAGACGTCATGGCTGTCCAAACCACTGAGCTTGAATATCAGTACATTCCTTTTCACTACGCAGTTGAATATACACTATGCCACACACGGTTGATTGTAGCACTCTAAATGTGTGCATACTGTAAGACACACCATAATGACTCATTCATTTCCTGTTGAACTGAGGGATCGAGAAACTCTACTGCGGTTGATGACAAACAAGAAAGGGAAAAAGCATGCACAAGGTGAGAACAAAGGCCATAACAAAGCAAGGCGGGAAATCCCATCACAGATAGCAGAAAAAGGTTTGTAAGTGGGTGAATAGAATCAGCAGCTCACAAATAAAAAAGGTCAAGAAAAAAATAAAATAAAATCAATTGTGAATTTGTCGGGTGAGACGCTAAATGTTTTAGCTCATTGGACTACAGTTCTCTCAGTAAAGCTACAGCTTACTGAAATCTTTTCTGAGCTGATGGTTAAAACTGACTCATACTCATAATCAGTTCTTACTAGCTTTCTACCTGAATGTCATAGTTGCTGTGAAAAACATCTGCAAAGCACAGAGACTGAGTCTGCAGCCACGCTACTTGCTCAATGAAGCAAGCCACCATACTCACAATGACAATGATGTTATGCATGTTCTCCGTGGCCTTAGTGTAGCATTTTTGATTGCAAATTTGCTACTTAGCTCATTAGAAACTGTACAGAATTCCACGGAAATGCATCCAGTAGTTATCAGGATATTTCATTTAAAAACACAAATGCAGACCTCAAAATTCTGGTATCGTCAGAGTGAAAAGGATTCATCATCTGATCCATGAATACCTGTATGAAGTTACGTGACAAACCGCCATATTTCAGAGATATGGAAACTGCCACCCCTAGAGTTATGCTGCTAGAGATGCAAGGAGGATTACTACGTAAATGCAGATCGCTTTGTGCCACCCACAACAGGCCAATATAGAGAATCCCCAACAAAGTTCGTTGCAGTGTGTACAAGCTGTTGCGAAACCTGGTGTTTTTATGCTGGTGGGAGCGGTACTGGGTCTGGGTTAGGGTAAGGACTGTTTAGACAGATGACAGAGTCTGCATTCTGAGTGAGGCCTGTTGATGCAGGTGTGGCCTTGTTTGAGTGCATATGTCTTCTGCCGCGATGTGTCCCTTGTGTTACTGGGGCTGTGTGTTCATGTATGACCAGCATTTTTTAAAAAAAATCACTAAACATTTAGGAATATTTTCAACACGCAGCAGGTGTTTGAAACCTCGAAATAAAGAGATCCATAAATATTTGTATTTTTGTATGTTTGAGTGTGAGATCCAGCCATGTGTTTTTGTAGTCGGTCTGTAAGTGGGTAGTTTTTGTGTTTTGGAAATTTCAGGATATATGTGTGCTTGTGTGTATGTGTGTGTCTGTCCTTACTCGCATCTATGACAGCGTTTTACTGAATCAATCAATCTGTGCTCTTTGCTTACATTCTTTTATATAAACTTAGGTTTGACCTCCAAGTTAAGAAAAAAGAAACAAAACTATAAACACTGCTAGTTAATGCTGTTTAGACTTTATATCCAGTATATTGAGAATGTTTCAACAGGCCCATAGTAAGTTAGAGAAAGGAGTTTTTTTTATATTGTTTAACTTCAGGTCTCCTCTGTACCCCAGGTGGTGGCTGGACAGACCCGGAGCTGGCTGACTTTGAGCTGCTGGTGATCATGAGCGCAACGGTTGAGCCGACCTCCGCTACCTGCCAGGTTCGAACATCCTACCTTCCGGATGAAATCCTCTGGGGCTACGAGTTTCCCCCGGTTGTCTCCCTCTCTCCCTCAGGAAAATATGTGGCAGATTTTGCCTTTTTCGACAAAGTGGCCAAAACCAAAACCCCACCCCTCTTCAAGCAGGCCCTGCCACCGAGCCCGCCATCACAGGCGTCCCGTCACCATGGCGGCAAAGAGAACGGGTCAGACCCAGAGAAGATGCGACTGGAGGAGAGCTACAGGGGGGAGGAGCGTGGGCGAGAAAGAGGGCGCATCAGAGATAGCAGCCCGCTGAGTGTGCGTATTAGCAATGTGTGAAGGAAGAGAAAGACAGGAAGAGGTTGTGGATTGTTGATGTGAAACTGAGATAAGGTCAAGACAGGAAGGACAGACACAAGCTGCTCAACAGAAGGAGTCAGATTCTCATATATCAATACCCACAGCCCTCCCTAGACACAACCCTCCTCCTACGCATTATTCAATTGTGAAAATTAAACACCTGGGCTCCCCTTCACAACCCCCCCAACCACACACAGGCACACTGCTCATGTGCTACTATAACCACAAGTCTGTTGACAACATACTGTTGATATCTGCAACCGACAAAGGGAGCAAGTTATCAACCTGTCATGTACAAATGTACAGCACAATGGTAATAGACATTTTCTAAACTTATATTCACTGTTCTTCTCTTTTTTTTGTGGGGGGGGGGGACGACTGGATATTTTCTGTAAGAGGAGGATACTCAAACACTGCAAAAATCTTCATCTTATCAGGCCACTTTTCTCCATATTTTAGCCCTTGAGTAGAAAGAATAACACATCTGGATTAAAATAGAAATCAACTTTAGAAAATGTAAACATTTCTATTGGAAACAGGATAAATATCCTCACTGCACTTGCAGATTTGTCACCAAATTTAACAAAATGAAAACTCAAATGCAGACAAGCTGACCTGATGTGATGATTTTTGCAGTGTAGCTGAACGTCTGATATGGATGTTAATCACTGAATCACAGTACTGTTTTTGCCCTTTTTGTAATTAATAAAATACCTGTAACAGGTGGCGCAAATACTGGAACCATATTATTTTATAAACAAAGGAATGTATCATATTTTACGTACCCAATAGTTTTTAACAACATTGTTACTTGTTGCACGTGAAAATATTGTGCTCTTTGATATGAATGTCTTTTCATTGGGTAAATATGTTTGGTAATATTACTAAAAGCACTTTAACTTGAACAAAAAGTGGCATGACACATAAGGGGAATAACTGAACTAACTTTGATCTTAATGCACTGTAATAAATGATTAAATGATGTTTAGGGTTTCTGCGTGAGTATGTATTTTTATGCTTGAAAAGTGTGATAATACTGTTTGTATGAATCTTTTTGTGAACTTGTTAAATTTCATCTACACTATGTCTGAGTTAATGTACCTCTGTACAGTGTATAAAAATATTTTCCTACATATTTCATTTCTTTATGTCCTGACATTTGATACACAACTCAATATTTTCAATATTACACACCAATTGTTGTCAGCACCCAATGGTAACACTGGAAAATGTCCATCCATCTTTTTACTGCTGTCATCTTTTTCATACAGTGGTGATGAAAGTATATCTGGATCCTGCCAATGTGTGTCTAATCAAATTGTATGAAATGAGTACATATATTGAAATAAATATGACGTTTGATCTTTTTTACACTACATGGAATGGCATCAGGTGTATCATCAGTACAGGAATTCGTGAAAACATCTGATAAAATCATCAGGGAAAATTCTTGTTCTCGTAACCTTTTTCTATTCTTAAAAGTATTTTAAGCTTGCTATCAAATATCAGTAGTTTATACTAAATGTTCTAAATATATATTCTTGATATCATGAAATGAAGTGCAACTGTTCAAATGAAATCCTCTGCTGCTCCAGACAAGCTCACTAAAACATATTCTAAATGACACTACCAGTGTTGGGTGAGAGGTTTTGCTTGTTTATACTGTAAAGCCCACTGTGTACTGTATATGGATCACTCATAATACTGAATGCTCATTGATCTAACTTTTTAAGTAAGCACTTTTTAAAGTTTCTCTTTTAATAAATGTACTATTTACAACATGTGTACATGTGTGCATAAAAAAAAGATTCCTGTTTGAATTGCCTCCACATGTGAATATAAGTGATGATAGATATTTTGAAAACACACACACACACAAACACACACACACACACTTCCCCTCATCATTGTCATGTTACATTTAATTATGTGTAGAACTTCTGAATGTATATACATACATATATATATATATATATATATATATATATAT
>JAOXYL010000051.1:5014543-5039118 GCA_028564955.1 Terapon puta | reverse complement strand
ACCTGTGCAGCAGCGCAACACAGCCCTGGCAGCACAGTGCCATATAGTGGCATGGAGGAGAGGGACCTCCGGCCACAGTTGCAAGCAGGTAAATACGCAGATCTGGCTGAGGAGAGCTGATCCCGGAGTAAAGAAGAGGAACAAACAAGAATTTAGGTCACAGGACACAGATTGGAATTAAAATGTGAAATACTGAGACCACTGGAGAGTCGGAAACCTTTTACCGCTGCTGTCATTGCACTAACAAATTGGCAATGAGTGACTTGACATCTGGGGTAAATATGTGCTGCATTGTGGCAGGCAACTTTGAGTGATCAGCATCCACCAGGAAGCAGAAGTGCCACTGTCATATTTCACGTCAGGGGACATTCCATTCACTTACAATGATTCCTGAAACCTTACCCTAACCCTAACTATAACCACCACTTGCCAAACCCCAACCTTATCTGACCCTTAAACCAAGACTTCACTCTTAAACTAAATGAATTACATTATGTGGACTTGCCCCCACATGTGAGGCGAGTCCCTACACGTGAAAGTTTTAATTGATCGTTTATTTAAAAAATGTGTGTTTCAACATATGTAAAAGCAAATCTAAAGCAGAGAGATTCACAGACCATGAGCAGGCAGTCATCAACAAAAGAATTTGCAACAGTTCTCTTCACTCATGGTGAGATCTCTCTGAGGAATAGAAAATTGAGGAGGATGTCCATCGAAAACAGCCAACAGTTTCGGGTGAGGGAGCTTCTTAACACAATGTAGTGAGAGGACAGTACTGGGAAACAATGGGAGCAGCTACACCAGTGAAATGCTACAAGAAATGGAGCCACAGATACAGCAAGAACAGATTATTGAAATAAATAGGTAATCAGACACATGCTAAAACCATCAAGAGCAACATATACCAAGGTGCTCTTCTACATAGGCCTGAACTCCCTCAGTCAGATTATCTGAAAGAGGTTCCAGATGGCCCTGGATACTGAGTCTGAAGTATAGCAACCATCAGCTACCTCCTTTACCTGGAAGACATCAAGCTATATGCCAGGAATGAAACAACATCAGAATTCGGACTGGATAATTGCAGTCGGAGGGTATTGAAAAGTGGGAAGATGAGTGGGTCAAACCAGAAGGCAGCATTGCAGAAGTTGAGAAAAATACTGAGAAAATAAACATCACTTCATGTATTCACAACACTATATTGTTAGACAGGCCTTGTTTAGTGTCTTTCTTTCCTTAAACAATTTTCTCTAGTTGCATCAGCAGAGTGGCCTCACATTAATACAAAGAGGGAAAATGCTTCAGTTAAGCTGAACTTTGAAGGGTAAAATCTGAGGTTCAGCAGTGCTTCAAAGCTGCTGGAATCTAGTGCAGCAATTACCAAGTAGACAATGGCCCAAAACTGGACAAACAGATAGATATACATTCACAAACAAATTATAAATGTGAAATTAAACATTACATAACTTCATTATATCCACATACACTGGGGGATTGTACAGATCCCTTGTCTGTTTTTTGTCTTGAAGTTACTATGGATACAAATGATATTTCACATACATAAGATTTAACAAGTGGCAACATATCAACCAAGTTGGTTACAGAGGCAGTGACACACTCAACTTCCTGCTTTCCCTTGTAAGTCTTGCTTATGCTGCCATAGGGCATATTCATATCTTTGTAGGTATTTGGTGTTGATTTGCATTCCATCAGTGTGCAGCTAAGAAACAAGTCAGACGTGGGGGAAAAATACAAAAGGGAAGTGAGAGCAAGAGAAAAGACTCATAGGAGAGAGCTCTTCTAGATTGGAGCGATTTTTTGTACACATTTGTTCTTTTAACTGCATGGACGGTAAGTGAAGCTCTTTTTCAGTAGCTGTGTCAACAAAGAGCACAAAATGCTTTTTATTAATGGTTTTATTTATTCATGTTTTGTGTTGTTTGTATAATGTAATTTGATAAAATATGCTCAAAGTGATTATTAGTATCATTATAGTCTTGGTTCATCACCATTAATCAAGATTCATCAGATATGTAGATGGTTGTGTCCTTGTCACACCTGACTTGCCATGTGGTATCTTATTGATGTTATTTATTCTGTTTTTTATCCATATATTTTGAACTTGATATCTAGGAGAGTAATTTCAATTATGA
The DNA here is from genome assembly GCA_028564955.1 of Terapon puta. NCBI lineage: Eukaryota > Metazoa > Chordata > Actinopteri > Centrarchiformes > Terapontidae > Terapon > Terapon puta. Next base: position 5,036,968 of record JAOXYL010000051.1, on the reverse strand, counting down.
CAGTATACATGAGATAATTCTCAAAATGGGTAGTTTAGACAGTGAAGATGAGATTTTACAAGGAGGCAACAAGAGGAGGAGCACATCAGAGAATCAGGAAACAAGAGATAAGATAACAGGTTAAGGGGGAGTACTAAGGAGCCTTCTATCAAACTGACAGGAACTGCATTTTTTGGTGGATGACTGTAGGGTGATGGAATTCTTCCAGGAAGGAGTCAGATCATTTGTGGTAAAGAACAGAGCAGCAGAATCAAAAGAAGCATGAGGACTGTAATCAAGTAAGAAATAAGTCATGTGAAAACAGCAGAATAAGTGAGAAAGTGACGAAGCATTGCACTACATTTCATCAACCTCTAGATGGCAGCACAAAAAAGACAGTGGATGTTCAAGTCCAATACTCTAACTTCTTCACATTGTGACGAGAATGAAGAAAAATATATTGGTTCACACAAACAACAGAAAAAAAACAACACTCATGCGTTATTTTTACATATTAATTATACATTCCCATTTGTCTCTTTTAGTGATGACAACAAGGATGATCTCTAAGGACAGATAGATCAAGCTAACAGGCCCTGCAGTAGGATTCCTGGGGAAAACTTTCTTTGAGCCAGCTTTTGTAGTTCTGCAGGAAAAAAAGGGAAGCAGTGTGAAAGAGGTAACAGCAGAAGACTATACCAATAAAGCCAGTACCAGCAGGACGGGAGGCTGAGGGAGGTACGGAAGTAACACTGCAACAGGAAACACCCAAATGTACAATAACAAATGTACAACACAGCACAATCAAAGCAACAGCAACACTCATAATCTTCAGTACAAAGTATTTTGCATCACTTAATCAAGTAATGGTTGCAGTCCAGTGTAACTGAGCTTGCGCTATGCATGCATTTGCAGTAATGACATAAATCAATGGTTGAAATACTTCTAAATCCAAATTGTGAATATATAGGTAGAAGCCACAAGCAAACAGGCCTTTCAAAAAGAAATAAGTTAACCTGAATTCTTTTGTTCTTCCAGTGACAAGGATTTTCACTGAGGGAACAGCCCCAGCTGGGAAAAGAATCAAACGTATCAAGGGTAAATAAGACATACACAACACATAGGTGACTGATCTCCGGGCACAGTCCAAATGTATCAAGAAGACGAAATAGGCATTTGGCTGGCAGACCTGAAATGTACTAGAGCCTGACATATTGCGGTGTACCACAGATTCTTCCTCTGCTTTGCCATGATTCTTATAATGTTCATCAAATGGGTGAATGTAAAGATCTGGGGCCAGATGAATACAACTGTGCAGGTTCCCTGAACTATGGAACATTTCCTCTCTCATAGTTTACCATACATTGATGTGAAACAGTTTCAATTGATCAAACCTCTCCATAGACTTGTTAATGATAAGAAGATGAGGTGCAATTTAACCAACTTTATCACATCAGAGAGGTTCTTGAACAGTGCCAGAACAACTAACATATAATTCACAGCACTTGAAATAACCAAAGTTCAGGGGAACAAAATGAAAATCAACACAATTTTATTAAGGCAATGAAATAAGGGTTGAAAATTAAGTTTATAATATACATACACTGTTGCCCATAAAGTTGGAATAAAATACTTTGTATCTCTTCTCATAAAATGATTGTGACAGTGCATTCTATTCTTGATAGAAAGTGTCACTGTGATATGTTTAGATAAGACTGATCAGTAAAGGTTTTGAGAAGATAGCATTTCACTCATAACTTTTCCTTGAAAATCAAGTACATTTGCATGCCATACACATTTTCACCACACACTTAATAAACACCAATTTATTTGTGGCGGAGGCATCTTTTTTAATGCATATCAACATCTGGCCCAGCAGAATATTAGGAATTGTTAATAATTTTCTTTATTTATTTAAGAGATACTTTTTTTTTCACTCAGATCAAACCATTAATGTGAACCATAGCCATATATTATATATATCTTATATCATATATACACATGTTGTCAGCAGTCCCTGTTCTGTGTAATTATGATTATGATCTCCAAGGTTTATATTATGTCGTTATGAGTTGGAAAAAGCAGCTTAGCAAACACCACATTTGAACAGGATGTGTTCAAGATAAACCATACACCCGTGGGAGAAGAATTACTTTGATTGACACGCCTGGTTTCTTTGACACAGATGGATCTGAGGAGGAGCTGAAGCCTGAGAAAGAGAGGTGCATCACAGAAAGTGCTCATGGGCATCATGCTTTCTTCATTGTGCTCAAAGTGGAGAGATTGAAAGAGTCATCACTGAAGTACTTCTCAGAGCACGCTTTTTGAGCAGTTGAGGAGTTTGTTGATCAAAACACATATCTCAGTGATCTGGTGAAGAAGTGCAGTGGTCGATGCCACGTTGTTCATAATAAATATTGGAAGACGAATAACTGTTCAGTCCCACAGCAGGAAATTTACATTGTTACAGCAACATGGCACAGTGAGAGTAGGAAAAACTTACATGCATCAAGATAATAAATAAAACAGAATAGGATATCAACATAAAAATAATAATTAAACCTGTAAATAAAACAGGAAAATAAAGGACAAAGTATTATATTAATAATCCATGCAGAGTAGCAAAATGGCAAAAATAGCATCAGTAGGTGGTAAATTTGGATTAGGTAGTCTAGCAGCAGGAGCAGTAGGAGGAGCAGCAGGAGCAGTACTGGGAAATGCAGTGGGAGCAGTAGGAGCAACCGTGGGAGCAGCTATAGGAGCAGCAGTGGGAACAGTGGGAGCAACAGTGGGTATAGTAGTGGGAGCAGCATTAGGAGCAGTAGTGGGGGCATCAATGGGACCAGTGGGAGCAGCACTAGGAGCAGCACTAGGAGCAGCATTGGGAAACCTGGGAGCAGCAATGGGAACAACACAGAAGGTAGCACTGGGAAAAGCCCTTGGAGCAGGACAGGGAGCAGCACTGGGAACAGCACTGGGAGCAGCACTGAGAACAGCACTGGGAGCAGCACTGGGAGCAGTGACAGTAGCACTGGGAGCAGCAGTAGTGCCATTGGGAGAAGTGCTGGGTCCAGTGGGAGCAGTGGGAGCAGCACTAGGAAGAGCACTTGGAGCAGCAGCGGGAACACTGGGAGCAGTAGGAGCAGTAGGAACAGCAGTAGGAGCAGTGGGAGCAGCACTGGGTACAGTACTTGGAGCAGCACTTAGAGCTGTGAAAGCAGTAGTTGAAACAATGGGAGCTGCACTGGGAGCAGTGGGAGCAGCACTGAAAGAAGCACTAAGGGCAGCACTGGGAGCAGTAGGAGCAGTGGGAGCAACACTGGGTGCAGTACTTGGAGCAACACTTCTAGTGGTGGGAGCAGCACTGGGAGCGGTGGGAGCAGCACTGGGAGCAGTGGGAGCAGCTGTGGGAGCAGCACTGGGAGTAGCACTGGGAGCAGTGGAGGCAGTAGTTGGAACAATGGGAGCTGCACTTGGAGCAGTGGCAGCAGCAGTGGGAGCAGCAGTGGGAGCAGTAGGAGCAGTGGGAGCAGCACTGGGTACAGTACTTGGAGCAGCACTTGGAGCGATGGGAGCAGCACTGGGGGCAGTGGAGGCATTAGTTGGAACAATGGGAGCTGCACTTGGAGCAGTAGGAGCAGCACTGAAAGGAGCACTGGGAGCAGGACTGGGAGCACTGGGAGCAGCACTGGAAGGAGCACTGGGAGCAGTAGGAGCAGTGGGAGCAGCACTGGGAGCAGTGGCAGCATCACTGGGTACAGTACTTGGAGCAGCACTTGGAGCAGCACTTGGAGCGGTGGGAGCAGCTGTGGGAGCAGCACTGGGAGCAGTGGAGGCAGTAGTTGGAACAATGGGAGCTGCACTTGGAGCAGTGGCAGCAGCAGTGGGAGCAGCAGTGGAGGCAGTAGTTGGAACAATGGGAGCTGCACTTGGAGCAGTGGCAGCAGCACTGGGAGCAGCACTGGGAGCAGTAGGAGCAGCAGTAGGAGCAGTGGGAGCAGCACTGGGTACAGTACTTGGAGCAGCACTTGGAGCGATGGGAGCAGCACTTGGAGCGGTGGGAGCAGCAGTGGGAGCAACACTGGGGGCAGTGGGAGCAGCAGTAGGCGCAGCACTTGGAGCAGCACTGGGAGCAGTGGAGGCAGTAGTTGGAACTATGGGAGCTGCACTTGGAGCAGTGGGAGCAGCACTGGGAGCAGGACTGGGAGCACTGGAAGGAGCACTGGGAGCAGCACTGGGAGCAGTAGGAGCAGTGGGAGCAGCACTGGGAGCAGTGGCAGCATCACTGGGTACAGTACTTGGAGCAGCACTTGGAGCGGCACTTGAAGTAGCACTGGGAGCAATCGAAGCAGTGGGAGCAGCAATGGAAGGGGCAGTGGGAACAGTACTGGGAGCACTGGGAGCAGCACTGGTAGCAACACTGGGAGCAGTGGTAGCAGTGGTAGCACTGGCAGCACTGGGAGCAGTCCTGGGAGCATTCCTGGGAGCAGCAGTGAGAGCAGCTTTGCAAGCACCATTGACAAAAAAAAAAAAACAGGGCTTCACAAAAACTTCTCCAATGCGGCAGAATTATATTGCTGCTGTTTGTGACTCTTCTACTCTTTGCTGTTGTGATAATTTTATCTACAAGTAGGAACCACTGGGAACCCCTTCTTTTTGTCTGGAGCTTTATTATTGCTTTTGCTGCTAATGGCATTATTCTTGCTATTATCAAAGGAACAGCAACCCAAACTATGAGTGGGGAAAGAAAACCATTGGAACAAGGGGAGTTGCACTGGGAGCAGTACTGGAAGGAGCACTGGGAGCAGGACCGGGAGCAGTAGGAGCGGCAGTAGGAGCAGTAGGAGCGGCAGTAGGAGCAGTGGGAGCAGTAGCAGCAGTAGGAGCGGTGGGAGCAACGCTTGGAGCGGTGGGAGCAGCACTGGGGGCAGTGGGAGCAGCTGTGGGAGTAGTGGGGGCAGAACTTGGAGCAGCACTGGGAGTAGCACTGGGAGCAGCAATGGAAGGGGCAGTGGGAACAGTACTGGGAGCACTTGGAGCAACACTGGGAGCAGTGGTAGGACTGGCAGCACTGTGAGCAGTCCTGGGAGCAGCAGTGGGAGCAGCTTTGCTGTTGTGATAATTTTGTCTACAAGTAGGAACCACTGGGAACCCCTTCTTTTTGTCTGGAGCTTTATTATTGCTTTTGCTGCTAATGGCATTATTTTTGCTATTATCAAAGGAACAGCAACCCAAACTGTGAGTGGGGAAAGAAAACCATTGTAAGGATGCTCAATAGTGTAGGAGAACGTTTGGTTATTGCTTGATGCGTTTGTCTGGACATGTTTGATTGGTTTACTGAAGCATTTTTAAAAAATGACTATAACAAATACATCAAACCCAATTTTCAATTACAACATGATTTTAGTTTGTTTGTTTTCTTTTTTTAAATACAACACAGCTTATGCCTGAAATGGCCACCAGATGCTGGTGGATGATTTTCCATTTTATTCTTTGAATCCTTTGTATTCTGAAATTGTTTGCATAAAAAAAACATAATGACATAATTAAACATGTTAAATTCAAATCCTCTCTAGTTGTTTTTTCCTCTCTTTCCTCTTGCCTAGCAAAAATAACTCCCAGACTAAACCAAATACACTTTCCAGAAAAGAATTATGACTTTTTTTTTCTAGAGGAGATATTAACTGTTGTGTAGATTGGACATCTGATCCAAATATATGTCCGTGAATAAAAATACACTTGCAATTATGGAGTTAAAGATGAAGTCAAGGTGAAAATAAAAGAAAATAACATGATTCCACATGACCTTTAAGTCTATCACTGAAATGCTTTCAGACTACCTGATGGAGAAACCTGATTGAAACTTTGTTGTTAATATAGAGGATAATTTATTTTGCAGTACTTTATTTAAGCAGTTGCACCATAAATTATATATTTCCTTTGGTCCAAACGGTGATGTCATATATTACTTTGTGTTATATTCTGCCGGGTAAAGTCAGACCCACTGGTCACATGAATGTTTCCATAAACTGGTAACGCACTATAGCACTACTGCCACAAATAAAGTAGTTGTAAAGTAACATATGTGTCTGGCAGGCCCCACCCACTGAGACAACACTCCACCCTAAAGAGGTATGAAAGGAAATCAAAGATTGTTTTCTTCGACAGGACAGAATCCCTAACAAAGTTTGTAAAGACAACTTCAACAAAAAGTAAGATTCTGTATTGTAAATAAAACCACACTTAACGCACAGGTTAGAAAAACAGTGAAAGAATACTGGTAAGACAATAAGAGATATTTGGAGAAAGTATATTTTATAAATCTAATCAAATTTGTGCTCAGGAAAACCAAGGCTGTAAATCACCTAATTAATTGAATGAATTAGCAGCTAGTTAGCAGCAAGTTTTGTGGCTGAAATATTGAGAATAATTATCAAGCTGCTGAGAGGCATTAACCATAATAGTGTCTCTTTTGTGTAATAAAAATATTATATACTAAAATTAAAGACTTCATAAAACTCATAAAATAGCTTTACTAATACTAAAGTTGTTTCTTGATGTTTTTTAATTATTATTCTTATTTAAGCATTTAAAAGAATGAAAGACTACAATGAAGTTTGTTTCTTTACTCCTTTAGCTTTTGACATGCAACAACAGCCGTGCTTATGATTAATGTGTGCACTGGTAGTAAAAGAAAAAAGAAGTGCACCGCATGATATGCTCATACACCAAGACTGCCACCAAGAGACAAGACAGACAAGTCTGAAGCAAACCGAAACAAGACAAGAGAAACACAGGCAGTGAAAATATCCTCAAGATCTGAGTCATTATAAAACTCTGTGTTGATTCTTTGATTTTCTTTGAAAGAAGCATGGACGGTAAGTCATGGTTACTTTTTGGTTAATTTTACAATCACAAAAAAATCATAATTTTACCACAATTTGTATTCATACAAGGTTTGTGTACATTTTTAAATTCTTGTAAAAATAAAATGACATAAGTAGTGTTTTTGCATTTATTACAAGTTATGTGTTTTTCAATTTTTAAATCAGAAAATGCATATTTAAAAGGAGGTAGGTCATAGTGTTGCCTACTGACTAAGTAAAAGCAGATGACGCATTCACCTCACTAATTTGTAAGCTTTATTTACATTAAAAGCAGAGCAATACTATATATATAGTATAATATATTGTATATTTCTTGAAACTCTATAAACAAGACTATTGTATACCACTGAAAAAGTCACTATTGTTTTATAGAGTCAACAAGGATTGTGGTCTTGGGAAAAACTGGAGTCGGGAAGAGCAGCCTCGCTAACACCATATTTGGAGAGAAAGTGTTTATGGCACAGAATGCTGCCATATCCATAACAAGTGAATGTAAAGCAGAAACCAAATCTGTCAATGGCCAGAGGATCACCTGGATTGACACTCCTGGGTTTTTTGACACAGGGAGGTCTGAGGAGGAGATGAAGCCTGAGATAGTGAAGTGTATCACAGAGTGTGCTCCTGGGCCTCATGCAATTCTCATTGTGCTTAAAGTGGAGAGATACACAGAGCACGAGCAGGCTGTCATAAAAAAAATTGTTGATTATTTCTCAGAGGAAGCTTTTAAATATGCCATCGTTCTCTTTACTTATGGTGATGAGCTCCCAGATGGAATGAAAATTGAGGCATTTGCTGACCAAAGTAAAGATCTGAAGGATCTGATCAAGAAGTGTGGGGATCGGTGCCATGTCGTTGATAATAAACGTTGGCAGAAAGCCCAACATGGAGAATACAGGAACAACCAGTTCCAGGTGGAGGAACTGCTAAAGACAATAGATAGGATGACTGAGGCAAACAAGGGAGTCTGCTATACCAATGAGATGCTAGAAGGAGTGAAGAAAGAAATACAAGAAGAAGAAAAGCACATTAGACAGTCATCTGCACACATGTCACCAGAGGAAATCACACAGAAGGCTAAAACCATTGTGTTTGCAAAGCAGCTGTCCAAAGCTTCAGGTGTAAGAACAGGAGTGCTGCTGGGATCTCTCCTTGGCAGGGCAATGAAAATAATGAACGAAGAAGGGTCAACAGTTGCATTAGTACTAGGAGTAGCAGCACAGGCAACAACACCATCTGGTGTGGCATTTGTCACAGGTCCAGTTCTTACAGCGGAGGAACAACTGGAATAATGTCAGATTCACTGTGATGTGATACAGATAACACAAAAGTAGGCAACAGAGAGGGAAGACACTGAAACACACTTTACTGTAAGGTAAAAAGAAGTCTGGCACTTAACATCATATTTCGGAAAATCTTTATTACACTTTGGTACAGACACCATCACATTTTGGGGTTTGGGGAGTTAGACCTGTGCTTCCCCAGAGACAAGAAAAAAAATCTTGAAAGTTAACCACTAGGATTTATAACTATTCAGTTAATGATTAATATGATAAAGGTATTCTGTCAATAATACTTGTTATTACTGATTACTGATCTGGAGGGTTAATTATGTACTACAGTTCATGTGCTGCTGTTGGGTGGTGTTTTTAATCATATTTGTATAATATTACATGATTACATTACAAAATGTCATAATAGGATGTAGACAACCTTCTATAGAAACCTTTTCCACACAATGGCAAATTGGTTATAAAAACTGTTTTTTTGTGAAACCAGACAAAGGCCTGGGCTTTTATTTACCTTCTTTTATGGCATTATATGAAAGGTCTTAATGTTTGTGACAGATGGATCTCCTCCAGAGCTGGAGGTCCGATCTACGTATGAGCTAAGGTGAAAATGTTAAATGTTTTTTTTCAGTTAAATAAACCTGTCAAATATTTGTTGTGTATGCCTCACTGTTATAATTACTGTCAAAAGTAGTGCTGTCAAAGAAGGCTAAGCATGCTCATGATGATTTTCACATATATTTGTATTTACTAAAGATCAAAAATATACTTTTTTTTCAAGTTCAAATGTTGCCCCTTGTCATTTTGTTTTAATGGATGTTTTCTTTGGCATGAAATGAATCATCATATTACAATAAATCAGCAAGTGTTTCCAAGTGTCTTTCTTCCTTCCATCTTCTCTCATTGCAGCAGTTGAGTGACCTCACATTAAGAAAAAGAGGTGAAAGTGCATTTAGTTATTACTGCATTTACATTTCACTTCATTCACCTGGTACATAGTTTTTGAAGTGCAAAATTATTAATAAACACAAATTATGAATGTGATAGGTAGTTTCCTCTAACCCCATTTGATCTTTAAATGAAACATCACATAACTCAATTTTAGACACAAGTTTGCCACATAAAGGGGGGGATTGTTCAGATCCCTATTTTGTTTTTTATCGTGAAGTTACTACAGATAGAACACTATATTTCACATATACAAGATTTAACAAGTGCCGAAATCAAATTCATACTTATTTATTTAAAGCCCAAAATCACAAACATTGTTTGCCTCAGAGGTCTTTACTATCTGTACAGTTGTGACACCCTCTGTCCTTAGACCTTAGGATCAGGAAAAACTTTAAAGAAAACATTATTATTATTATCGTTGAAGTTGGTTGCAGAGGCAGTAACATGCTCAACTTCCTGTTTTACCTTGTGGGCCAGGGATTATATTTATATTTGTGTTGGTATTTAAGACAAGTTTATGCATGTTCAAAAGTTTAAGTGCTTCTCTGGATAAAGTCAGAATATTGGCTTCACATAATTCTTGTGAACAATACATCATATTATCAAAGAATATTCAAAGATTTGAGATTAGTATTTTTTTTCTGATAAATAAAAAAAAGGTTTACTGAAACATTTCTTTTTAACAACTTTTGTCTTTTATCGCTTGTATTGTGAGTATTTTGTCGTATGTTGCCAATTGTGGGGGACCATTATTATTATTGGCTCTTGAGCTCTAATATGTTGATGACTGTGTAATGTACTTGTATGAGAACAAATGCGATGTGTGTTGATCTGCATTCCATTAACGTTCAACCAGGAAACAAGTCAGACAGGCAGAAAAAACAAAGCAGGAGGCAAGTCAGAGCAAGAGAACAAGAGAAAAGACTCACAGTAGAGACGTCTCTTTGATTGAAGTACATTTTTGTACATATTTTTACTTTCAGCAGCATGGACGGTAAGTGAATGATCTTTTTTCAGCTGTTGTGATAAATCATTTGTTAAGACACTGAATATGTTTCTGAATGTAGCTTTACTCTCTTGCTCTCTTATAGTCACTAAAAATTCAGTCATTTATATATACGTATATCATTATTCTCTTCTAGTATCAAAGGCAAGAAGGATTCTCCTTCTGGGAAAAACTGGAGTTGGAAAAAGCAGTCTGGCCAACACTATATTTGGAGAAGCCAAATTCCAAATAAACAATTTTACGGACTTGAAAACCCATTGTTCTCAGGCTGAGACCAAATCAATCGATGGAAGAAGCATCACCTTGATCGACACTCCTGGTTTCTTTGATTCAGGCAGGTCCGAGGAGGAGATGAAGCCTGAGATAGTGAGGTCTATCACAGAGTGTGCTCCTGGGCCTCATGCATTTCTCATTGTGCTTAAAGTGGAGAGATTCACAGAGCATGAACAGGCTGTCATTACACAAATCTGTGAATTTTTCTCTGAAGAAGCTTTAAAATATGCTGTGGTGGTCTTCACTCATGGTGACGAGCTCCTTGAAGGAATGAAAATTGAGGAGTATGTAGATGAAAGTGAGGGTCTGAGCAATCTGGTGAAAAAGTGCGGAGGTCGCTGCCACATCGTTGATAATAAATACTGGAAGAACAACCAACAGGACGAATACAGGAGCAACCATTTCCAGGTGGCTGAGCTACTCAAAACCATAGAGAAGATGGTGATGGAAAACAATGGAGACTGCTATACCAATGAGATGATCCAAGCGGTGGAGAAAGACATACAGGAAGAGGAAAAGCGCATTAGACGGACATCAGGAAACATGTCAGAGGAAGAGATCAGACAACAGGCTAAAAGCAACATCTTGAACAAGCAGAAGGACAATAAACCACAAACGTGGTTTAGAATCATTGTGGGTTTCACAGTCATAACAGGATTACTTGCATTGGCCTCAGCTGTGTTGATCAGTTTAAAATCTGCAAAGGTAATTCCAGAAGAAACATTAGACCAAGATTTAATAGCACCACTAATAGAGGTGGTATCAGAGCCAAAAGAGCCAGACATAAAAGTCGATATAGCTGAGGATTTGATCACACCAGCAGTGGGACTACTCCACACGTTTCAAGATGTTATGGAGAGATGTCATGCTTTGTATGAAAGAACATACGATCCATGGAGTGAATTTGAATGAGCACTGAAGCAGAAACAAAAGTCTTAGGATAGCCTGACAGAAACTTTTCTATCCAAAACTGAAACACCAAAACTTTTAGTCCCAGGAATGTCTTTTAAGGAACTGAAAAGGTTCCTGCAGCCCATTGTTGTTGATGACTCATGAAGATTAGGCTGACAAATGAGAAACTGACATCAGATTTTACATGTTGTAATATAGTTTAAGGGTCAAATAATTTGTTGATGTAACATCAGAGTTTTTTGTTTTTGTTTGTTTGTTTTTTGGGCTTGAACTTCAGACTTGACAAGTGGTGTTTTGTGTTCACACCAAAAGTAAAACAATTGTTTTTTTTAATTTGCGCAAATTTAACTGCCAGAGGATTTGTTTATTTGTGTTTATTCATGTTTAAGAGTATAGTTAGTTATGAAAGTGAAATACTAATTTACTGGGGTTCCTTTAAAAGTGTTCTTTTATTTGTAGATATGTTCTTGTGTATATTATGTTGTTTTGTTGTAAATGTGTTATGCAACAATAAAACTGCTGATTGGCCTCATCTTTTCATTTGCTTCTTTGTCAGAGAACCGTCCACATATGCAAGGTAAACAATACTTATATTTTCTTATTCTTAGTCATTTCCATTGAAAGTAAAGAACCAATAATGAAAACTAAAGACACTGTCCTCCCACTGTGAATACTGCACTGAATCTATATTGAAGATATTGTCCTAAACTATTGCATTATTTAATCATTTTTGAGGTACATTTAATCAAAACTACAGTGTGATGTTTGAAATTACTGAGTAGATGTTACTGGACGTTAATGTTTTTAAAGATCTACATCTTCAGTAGGAACGTGTGCTTGGAGTGGTGTTTAAGTGCACTGTTTAAGTTGGAAAGTAAAAAGGCATTACCTAAAACATTGGGTATTTTAATTTTGGGTATTTTAATTTTGTCTGTTGACAACATGCCCATTTTAACCTTGAAGATTGCTCTTTCACTAAATTCCAGGAGGGAAATTATTTATCAGACTAGGCACTCACGTTCAATGTTTATGTGTGTTAATGGAAGCAGATTTTAACATAAATTTCTGAGGCTTCCAGGCATACAAGAACAATCGTAATTTCCATTTTATGACACTTCTGAAGACAAGAATAAACTTAACCTCTTATTCATTTACAAGGAACAAGTAATCTGACTACAGGACATGCTTTAAACACAAAGGCCTTATTGTTTTCCTGGTTCAGTTTGATTCTCAACTGTGTGGTACAGATGCTGCCAATAAAAACAAATGAAAAATTCCTTTCAAACCTTTGTCTTAACCAGAGACAAAAACACCACACCTGAAAAAGGTATGACAAGGTGCAGCAGTATCTCTATTATGTTGTCAAACATTTTCTATACACTGGGTACAACATAAAAAATATAACCATAGACTTTCACAGTGAGGATGGGTGGAGTACCCGACAGATGCCTATTTCAATTAATGCTATGTTGATCTGGTTGTACTGTACAGCCTATTGATACTCTCAAACTGCTGTAAACAAACCAATTAAAATAACATTCTTCTCAAGCCAGTCACCACCCTGTCAATGAGCTATGAAAAGGTGCGGCCATCACTTTCCTGGCACATTCTACTTTCCACAAGTCAAACAAAAGTTTCAAAGAATATAATAAAAGAAAGCAAGTACCTGTAGTTGTTGAAGGTGGGCTGTATGTCTGTTATATGTTTTTAATTTTCCTTCAGTGACCATTCTGTGTGGGTCCACAAGCCCTAATAAGCTGTCTAACTACACTGCCAAATTTCTTTAATGGAAAAGCACATAAAACTGTCACTACTCTTTGGCAAAATATCAAAGAGATTGAATCAAGATCAAATGGACTGAGTGTATGTCTAGAAGACGTTTTGTCCCTTATCCAAGTGGCTTCAGCTTGGATAAGGAGACCTTGATTCAATGTCTTTGATATGAGAATATGCACAGACAGATCTTTGGCAAAATTAAAAAAAAAAATTAATTAACATAATGAATTTCTTATGGCACTGTTGTACGTCTCTGAGTTCATTCTTACTTTATCACCTTTATGCCATGTTATCATAATGCAAATATAGCCTGACATAATGTGTAAAAATAAAACCATGTTCATTGCATTGCACATAATTCGGTGCACAGCTGATCCTCATTCCATTTCTCAGGAACAGCCTTTTACCAAGTCAGACTGGTGGTGAATGAAAGCACTGTCAATTCACGCAAGAGAACAATAGGAGAAACACGGAGCAAATTGCAGCTCAGGCGAAAATTGTGTTTTACGTTTTTTACAGCATGGATGGTAAGTTGAATTTGCTTTGTTACTGCAGTGGTGGGAAAAGTGTTTGGATTCTTTATCTCATAAAGGTGGAAATAACTTCCTGGTAAAATATGTTACTACATTTAAGTCTACATTAAAAATAGTACTTAATAATAACTTATAATCAGAGATGCACAAATATGTAGTAAGTATTTAATGTTGTAGCTGGTTGAAGTGGTGTCACCTGTAGCTATTTTGTATTCTCTGCTAGTAGTTTAATATTTAACAGTGTGTCAAATCTTTATCCTCGTTTTTGTGTGAACAGTGTCTATCAAGCTTTCAACAAGGGGACAGAAAAAGAGAGATATTAAAATAAAATATTAAAATATATAATTGACATATGAATGAACATGTTGATGATTATAATGCCCAGATAAAAGAGACATACATTTAACTGATTCACTATTATGGCTCAAACCACTGCATGGCATTTTTCATTATTCTCAGAGTTGACAAAAGAATAAACCAAAGGACAAAGCAACAGAATAAGTATAAGTGAAATGTTCTCTCCTTATATGGTGTCACTGTTCTCTTTTAGTACCAACTTCAAGGGGGATCGTCCTGCTGGGAAAAACTGGTTCTGGGAAAAGCAGCCTGGCTAACACCATATTGGGAGAGGATGTTTTTGAGATAAATCATTTTCCCCGTTCGGTAAAAACTTTGCATCTTGCAAAAACCAAAACTGTCAAAGGAAGAAGCATCACTTTGATCGACACTCCCGGTTTCTTTGATGTAAAAAGGTCTGAGGAGGAGATGAAGTCTGAGATAGTGAGGTGCATCACAGAGTGTGCTCCTGGGCCCCATGCTTTTCTAATTGTGCTTAAAGTGGAGAGATTCACAGAGCACGAACAGGCTGTCATTGCCAAAATATCCCAATATTTCTCTGAAGAGGCCCTAAAATATGCTGTAATTGTCTTCACTCATGGCGACGAGCTCTCTGAAGGAATGAAAATTGAGGAGTTTGTCAATCAGAATAAGAATCTGAGTGATCTGGTGAAGAAGTGCAGCGGCCGCCACCACGTCGTTGACAATAAACACTGGAAGAATAATGAAGAGGACAACTATAGGAGTAACCAGTTCCAGGTGGCAGAGCTTCTCAACACCATAGACAAGATGACTGAAGCAAACAAAGGACAGCGCTTTACCAGTGAGATACTACAAGAAGTCAAAGAAGAGATACAGACAGAGGAAGAGCGAATCAGGCAGTCACCAGGAAACATGTCACAGGAAGAGATCAGAAACAAGGCTAAACTGAATGTTTTTGAGATGTTATTGATCAGATCGGCAGGTATTGCAACGGCTGCACTGTTAGGAGCTCTGCTTGGTGTGACGGAGGTGGTCGTAGAACAGATGTTAAAAGGAAAAGGAGCAACGTCTCCCGTGGAAGGGCTACTGAAGGGTTTGACACATCTCCAGGTCGGGTATGAATCAGCTGAAGGTGCAGAAACTCCAAGGGAAGCCATGATTAGGGCAGCACAGGCTGTCTGGAAGCAATCTAATCTTTCAACAGATCTAAACAACAAATAGACAAAAATACTCAGACAATAAAGAAAGTGGACACATTTAAATCAAAACAGCAAGCAAGCTGTCATCACTTCCTAATAATTCCTTTCAGTTGTGAGTGTCAGTGTGAATAGTATTTTACCAATACAAAGGAAATTCTAAGGGAAATTATATCTTTGAGACACAAAAAAATAGACATATATTTCAGATATTGAACAAATCCTAAAAAAAAGTGTAAGACAAGACATTATGAAATAATATAGAATGTACAGCTAGCATGCCTTTGAAAGCTAAAAATGATTAATAATCTATTTCTGTGACTGGTTTGTGTTTTCACATTTTGTCTTGGGTGACTCAACATGTAAACATCTGTTCAGTTTCTTTGTTCTTTATTTGCTTTTTAATAATTCACTGATCAATTCCAGTTAATCAAAATCAATTCTATCTTGGACAAGATGAATGGCATTTGTAATGATAAGACTTTTTTTTAGATTTAACTTTATACCTTTTATGGATTTGAGTAGCTGAAACATGTTTTTTTCCATTTCTGTGTTTATTTTTGTTATCAAAGTTGTTGCATATGTAAGTTATACAGCTGAAATAAATTCAGTCTGACAAAACAAACTCAGCGGTCGTAAGTACATTATTATTTTTATTGTTATTGTTATTGTTATTATTCAACTATAGGCCAATTCACTTAATTTCATGCTAGTCTGGTTATACATCCTAATACTCTCCAGCTGAATATGGCTGTTGCCATTAAAACACATTTTTGTAACAAATTCACAATTTCTGTAATGGAAAAACATAATAAACTGCTTCTCTTCTGCAACATGTTGAGGCAATACTGTTTAAATAATTTATCACAACTCATTTCACTTTGCATGTGTCATAACACACATCTCCAATGTAACGTAACATGTTAAGATTAAATCAGTACTGGGAATAGCTTACTAATGTTAAACAGACCGATTGATGTTAGTTTTACCAGTGCAATTGCTCCTCCTGTAGGTCATCAGCCATGAAGATGAGTGGTTGATGTTTTAGGGAACACACCTGATTGAGATCATTAGTCTCGTTAAGGGATTAATGACATGCAGCCCATTAAAATCAGGTGTGTTAGATAGAGGCGATGTCTAAAACATGCAGGACGAGAGATCATCTGTAAAAAGGGTCGGTGATCACTACCTGAAAGGCTTTGAAAAAGGTGGGCTTATGATGTGCTTCTTCACACTGGTGCCCCACTGAAGGCAGGGTTTTCAGGAGCAGGACACTTCTGACACCAGGCAAACAACAATCTGCTATTTTCTGCTATTTATTTGACCTTTATTGATGTAAATGGGATGAATACAATAAGGAAAATGTTTAGATTGATAAAGAAATGTTTACTAATGTGACAGACTCCAGGGGGTGTCATATCATAATGTTAAGAAATGTCAACTTTTTTGTAATAATTACTTTTTTATTTTAAGTAGATCAGGTGTGTGGGTGTGCCTGTGTGCTGATGAGACTCCTCAATGGCTGAGCAGCAGGAGGAGCACCGCGTCAAGCTGGACCAGAGTCAGTTCTGCTGTCCAGTATGTCTGGACCTACTGAAAGGGCCAGTCACCATCCCATGTGGCCACAGCTACTGCAAAATCTGTATTGAGGGATTCTGGGACCAGGAAGAAGTGAAGGGAAACTACAGCTGCCCTCAGTGCAGGGAGACTTTCAGCCCGAGGCCTCTGCTGAGGAGGAACCACATGCTCGCTGAGGTGAGGATTAATGTAATGTTCTAGCGGCACCATGTGGCAATGACCACGTAACATACTGAAATGTGTGGAAGCAAAATTATCTTATTTCCATACAGACTTTCTATTTTAAATAGTCTGAAAACATATCTTACACCACCTGACTTGCACATTATAGTGTGTTTGGTTTTGGTTGGTGAAAAATCTGTCATTTTATTCCACCTGTGCGTCCAATTGCAGAGACATAAGACATTTAAATGTCTTAAGTGTGTGAAAGTCTGACATTTTTTCACACATCCTCATGGTAATCGCTAAGACCCCCATGAATTGGGTTCTCTTCAAAAACCAAAGCTACCATCAGCCAATTACAATCATGGTTGCATTTTGATGATGTTCCAGTTCTTTACTTTTGACAAATCAAGGATTTTCTATAATTACGAGCAGATTTTATAATTTTAATGGATGCATTCTCTGAATTGTTTTCGCATTGTAATTTTTTCCTGTATATTACGTCATCTACAACATTTCTCACCACTTTCTATTTCATCAATTTTAGGTTGTAGAGATGTTGAAGAGAACAGGCTCCCAGCAGCCTTCTCCTCCTGCTGTGACCTCTGCTGGCCCGACAGATGTCGCCTGTGATTTCTGCTGTGGGACCAAACCGAACAAAGCCTCCATGTCTTGTCTGACATGTGTGGCGTCTTACTGCCCAGTTCACCTTGAGCCTCACTACAGTGTTCCTGTGCTGAAGAAGCACCAGCTGGTCTCTGCTACAGTCCCTCTGCAGGAAAAGATGTGTACGAAGCACAGCAAGCTGATGGAGGTCTATTGTCAGACAGACAAGAAGTGTATCTGCTATTTGTGCATTATAGAGGAACATAAGAGTCACCAAACAGTGTCAGCTGCAGCAGAGAGAGCTGAGGAACAGGTAGAACAAAAACACAATAGACTGAACTTGAAACTGTTAAAGAAACAGGTCTTTTTTTTTTAGGAATGAAATTAAGAACTGGTTTGCTGCAGGTTTTCAGTATCTGCTCTCCAATTATGGTTGACAGGGTAAAATCAAGAGTGACCTCACTTTAATAAATTTAATGACACTGCCTGTTTAAAACAAACCGGTTACTGATCAGGAGAACACTTGAGATAATCGGAGGAGAGAAACAATCCAATAAAATCCTGCTGATGCAGATTTTTATCGACATGTTTGTAGAATTTTGAAATTTTTTTTGCAGTCATGCTCTGTAGATCAGGTGATTGACAAAAAAGAAAAATAATAGTTGCATGGATTAAAGCATTCACAATGAGACATCTGCTGTTGCACCAACACTTTCTTTCAGAGACAGTTGAGTCTGTGTCAGAAAAAAGTCCAGGAGAGATTCAAGGAGAGAGAAAAGGAGCTGGATAAGCTGATCCAAGGTCTGAAGGATTACAAGGTGTGAAAATGTAATGTTTGTCCCTGTGTGTCCATTGTTTTTTTTTTTTTTTCACAACTTTATTAATCCCTCTTTGGGGAAATTAATTGGTTGATTGATGACTCTAGAGGAAGTCTTATCAGGACAAAATAAGTCTAACATCTTCTATGTATGCCAAATTGAGACTTGTCAATCAGTTTGAGAAGGACTGTTGGTTCTAATCTAAACCTTATTTTCAGTTTTGATACTGGGCACTATCTTTCTGTGTGTATACTGGCGTATGGGTTTGCCATTACCCCAACTACAAAATGCTGATTGTCTTTGTCATGACAATGATGCACAAAACCTCCTAAATTGCCCACCAAAAGTTTTTTAAAAGAAAACATTGTCATTGTGAACAGAGTTGTAACCAGACTGTAATGCAGACCAGTGATAAGATCTTTGCTGAGCTCATCACCTCCATAAAGGAAAAACGCACTTTGGCAAAGCAGCTGATTGAAGCCCAAGAGAAGACTGCTGTGTCTCTGGCAGAAAAACTGCAGTTACAGCTGCAGGAGGAGATCACCAAGCTGAGGACCAGACACGCTGACCTGGAAGAGCTTTCTCATGTTGATGACCACATCCATTTCATCCAGGTACCACACATTTTTCTGTTTTCAAAGCCTTTGCCAATTCTACATGACGGACATCAGTGCTGTGCATACACAACACTGTAACTGTATATAAATTGAGAATGTCTGAAACTCAACAAAGCACAGTTGACTACATTACCCTGGATGACATCTGGTGACGTGACGGTGCAACACGTAACACTTTAGATGACTATTTGAAAATCATCTCTGTTAATCGAAACATTAACTTGTGGTCTGTTCCTCTTTGGACCAAAAAGTGTAGAAGAAATTTCAAATACAGAACACTATATGGTTTTTACATACAATGATTATATTTGTAACGAGTTTTCTTCTTTACGTTGCTTCACTTCTCGACTCTGACTTTGAACATCCTCCAGACTTTCCGGTCTCTCTCCACTTCATGTGAATCTCCAGACTTGCCTCCTGGCCCTTTTGTTCATCCACAACATTCATTCAAAACTGTGACTGACTGCTTTTCCACTTTGAAGAATGAAATCAAGAGCCTCCTGTGGCTCTCGTGGCCCAGGATCTCTGCAGCAGGTACCTGATGGACATGTAAAAATGCCTAGTTATATAGTATTTGTCGTGTGGTGTTCAGGTCCAGTGGTATTCAATTTTTTTTTTTCCCTCAGTTTCTACTCTAGATGTTGTGCTTCCACCTGTGCCAAAGACCAGAGAGGAGTTTTTACGTTGTGAGTAAAATGCATGCAGTTCCATAATATACCAGTGCATTAATAGTGAACAGAATCTCAAAAGGTCAAGTTTAATCTTTTTTTTTCTTCTTTTTTTCTAGATTGCCGTCCACTAAAACTGAATGCAAACTCAGTCTCTCTATATTTGTTAATTTCACAAGAATACCGGCGGGTGACGAGTAATTATTACTCTACTTTCCAAGTTCCAAGTATCAGGCAGGTGTTGTGCACAGAGGGTTTGTCAGAGCAATGTTACTGGGAGGTCAGTTGGAGTGGTAGCTCTTGGTCTGTTGCAGTGTCATACAACTCACGGTTACATGTCTCAGAGTTTGGAAAAAATGCTGAATCATGGAGTTTATTGTGCTCCCCAAATGGTTACTCTTTCCATCACAACACAGAAAACATCCCAGTATCAGGCCCTCAAACCAACAGAATCGGAGTGTTTCTGGATTATAAAGCAGGCACTCTGTCCTTTTACAGTATCTCTGGCACAAGCATGACTCTGCTGCACAAAGTACACACATCCTTCACTCGACCTCTCTATCCTGGCCTTGGGCTGAGGGATGATGAACTTAAGTCAAGCAATGGACAATATGCAGAAATTGCCAAGTTATGGTAATATTTATATTGGGGTGGTTACTGCTGACCAGCCTTTATCTGTCCTCCAGTATAACTGAGTATCCTATACTAGTGTATTCAGACTCCACTGTGACACTACAGACTACAACTGTATGCTTATGAAGTGAGAACCTGTGATACATGTTAAATTTCAGTTCTTCATTTTGTTCACCACACTGGGGCTTTAAGAGTGTTTTGAGTCATTTGATTATTTCTATCACAAATAAATGCAGACTTACAATCCTGTTTCTGATTTTTATTAGTCTCCTGGTAAATATGAGTCCAAACAGTACTGAATATAATCTGTATATCAGATTTAATAAGTTCATCTAAAACATGTTTTACAGCATAGTTTCTTCAACAACGTGACAATTCGTTGGAGTCTGGAGATACTTATTCTGTCTGGTATGAAGTAATTCTCACTCTTGTATGCAGGGGTAAACTTAATATCTTCAATGACAAGTCCTTGGTCCTCACTCATGATAAATACTCTGCTTGATGGGTGCTTGACAACAGAAGCATTATTTCTGCTCCTCCTTTCTTAGGTTACTCACCCTCCCTCTGTATAGATGCACTCAGCTGCCCGTTGACAGCTGGCTTAAACTAATGCAGTATAATACAACAGTCGTAAAATAAATCCTACCTTTAGGAAGGGAATACTGTTTTCGAGAAGTGGCGTTTTTTTTTTTTTTTAATTTGTTTACTATTTATTTAACCTTTATTGATGGGATAAAAACAATAGTGTAAATGTTCTAGATTAAGTAAAAAAAAAAATTACTAGCGTGTCAAATTCCAAAGGTCATAAAATATGGAATGTAACATAAGGAATATATATTTGAATCCAACTCTTAATGCTACAAGAGTATTAATGGAGGAAAACATACAGTAGATTTCCGTGTTCTCTTATGTGCCGCCCCTCCCATTACCCATTTCACAGAAAGTGAAACTGATGAGACTCCTCAATGGCTGAGCAGCAGCAGGAGCGCGGCGTCGAGCTGGACCAGAGTCAGTTCTGCTGTCCAGTATGTCTGGACCTCCTGAAAGAGCCAGTCGCCATCCCTTGTGGCCACAACTACTGCAAAATCTGTATTGAGGGATGCTGGGACCAGGAATTAGCGAAGGGAAACTACAGCTGCCCTCAGTGCAGGGAGACTTTCAGCCCGAGGCCTCTGCTGAGGAGGAACCACATGCTCGCTGGGGTGAGGAAATATAACGTGTAATACACATAAATATTCATTCTATAGGTGGAAACTTCCTGCCTCACCTGTGAAAATATAATTTTAAAGAACTTGCTGTGGTTTACTCATTCATCAAGTAAAGGAAATTCAGACTTAAGCTCATGACTCTTCTATATAATGTTTTTCATTATGATTTCAACATTTTCTATGATCCAACCCACTAAATGTATGTATTTCCTGTTCAAATACATGAGACCTGCGAGCTGAGGCAGTGTTGAGCCGCACACAGGGACTGATGCAGGCAGTTGGCGCATGCCCATTGCTTTCTATCTTTATATCGCCATACGTGTTTGATTGCACATGCACTACACATGCTGATCACAGTCTGTCTGTAATATTTAATGAAATTGTGTGACATATTCAGTCTTTCTGATCGGCCATTTTGGGTATGAAAATGCACAGGGTGAGGCAGAAAGTACCATGCCGCACTGATAGGGGGCAGTGTGGAGCTCCATACGCACATCACGTCACTTCTACACAGATGGTAATAGTGTGGTGGAACTGAGAAGTGTATAAAGGTACATTTATTTAATTTTGCTCTGAGAAAAGGGAAGATCATATCTCTCAGCAAGGGTTAGGGCTAGCAAAGAAAACCAAACAAGGGCGATGTTTACAACAGAATGATGGATTTATAGGTGCATGAACTTCATATACAAACTAGAGAATGCAATTTCTGAAGAAATTGCGGTGTGAATGCTGAGAGCTGAATGGCTTGCGCTAAACTGGATAGCTGAATGAGCTGAATGAAGCCTGAAATGTATGAAGTATGTTAATCATCTGAAGATTTGTTTCATTAAAGGCTTGCGCTAAACTGGATAGCTGAATAGCTTGAATGAAGAGTGAAATGTTGGATTAATTTACCTAAATAAGTCTAGAAATATAGTTAAAAAGTTGGCTGAATAAGAAGACATAGCTGAATCTGATGCTCTGGTCATGATGGTTTAAGTTAACTGTGTGTGTGACATTTGGTTATTTGTCTGTGTGT
>JAOXYL010000051.1:4917384-4927579 GCA_028564955.1 Terapon puta | reverse complement strand
CACTGGGGGTGTACAGTCTGCACTGTACTGTCTGAATGATTTCTTCATTATTGCTAGATAAGAGATGATGGTGATCATTTTTGTAGTTGTATGGTCTTTTATTCATATTTTGAAATGTGTTTATATGTTTATGTGGGAATAAGAACAGAGATATTAATCTATACTGGTTTTCATCTCAAGATATTCACTTTTTGATTAAGTTCTGGTGGTGGCTGTTACATATAAAACCATATATCTGTTGTTGATTTGGAGTTTTGTGTGAATGGGTAACTGATTTCTCTGATGCTCAAAAAACTATAATGAACTATAATGCCGGCTTGTCTTTTACTGTGGTAGAAATTTCACATTTACTTAAACTGTTCCTATTTAAAGATTGGTCATTTGTGAAATTATTTAATTTGTTTTTTTCAAAGTCAACAGGTCAATATGATAGTAAGAAACTAAAATATACTGAGTATTTATCAGATCTCTAATAATGCTTAGAATATGCAATAATCATATATTTGAGTTTAATGTGTTTTACTTTTCTGATGCTGAATAAAATGATGAGACAATACAGTTGTTCTCTGTTATTTTTTCACTCAACATTTCCATAATTAATATGAGAGCAAAATGCATGCTTGCCATTATTTATGAAAGATCATCATAAAGAAAATCATTATAATAGAACTTAACAAAAACAAAAAACGAAAGACAAAACATGTTTGAGTATGTCTTTAAATGAAAATACTGTTTTGTCTAAATATAGGTATTTCATTTTTATGTTCCATGTTCCATCTATGAAGAGCAGTGATAGGAAAAGTCCTTCAGTATAAGTGCCAATACAAAAGTACTCCATTACAAGTCCTTTATTTAGAAATCATGTAAAGGTGGAGGCCCACTGTGATCATTCAATGTAAGATTATATGTTACATTTAAAATGTTGTATTTTAGAGTTGCACAGTTTTGTTTATACAACACTATCTATACAAGCTATTTTGTCTGCTCAGGCTATTTTATTTTAATTTTGTTGGTTGATTTTACCGTTATTGTCATTTCATTTTACATTTGTGCAAAATAAAATTTCTGTAAACTTAAAGCTCAACAAGTCAAATGAGTCACTCCCTTGAGATGAGATTTGAGATTGAGATTTTTTCGGGTTTTTTCGACGCTGATTTGTGTGAGAGGTTTCATACATATTTTCTGCAGTGTGATGTGAGGGTTCTATATTCCACACCTGTGCAGGTTGGATGCGTTCCTGGAAGTCACGTGTGTTTTTGTCACGAGGTATCAGCTGAAGAGGGCGCGTCTGAGAGGGCAGGAGGACGCCGGGCAGGGGCTTGGATCCGGCGCGTTCAGCCGGCTGCAGACTTGATTGTCGTGTGCTTTAACGATGGGGGAGCTTTACCACTACCCCGTTTTCTTCGAGTGTCCCAGTTTGGACGGGGAGCAAGGCAAAGCCATCAAACGCTACTTCGAAATCCGCCGGAAATCGGGCGGAGGAGACTGCGGTTCGGTGACACACGCCCGAGATCAAGTTTACAGCATTGCGTTTAAAGAGCGAGAAGGTGAAAGCTTTTTTTTTAATTTTATTTTAATGTACATTAGTTGAGTTTGCTGAAATGACGAGTGTTTAGTTGTTGTTCTTCTTCTTTTTCTTCCGTAAACAACTTTGCTGGTGAAAGTGAAAGTATGCCTACACTTCAAAACAGCTTGATGTCAGTCGAGTATTATTACAATTATAATAATATAATAATTTTTATTATTTTATAGAAGAGACCAGGGTACATACTGCGATATTTTCCATAAACTGTATCAACTGTTTATCACGCGCTTATATTCTAGTTTCACTTTCACTCTTCAGTCTTGCACACAGGCCCAGTGTAAGATGATTGGTTCAGTTATAGATATCTGTGCCATAGGATCTCTCAAAATGATTCACATGGGTTTGCAAGTTTTTAACCCATTCTCTTGCTCTAAAGTGACAAAAATGCATCTGTCAGCTCCATTGGTTCAACTGCAAAAGAGGTCAATACATTTACTTGATGTCTTCCTGCTGCACAGGAATCATAGGAGTGTGCACTGATAACTTCACCAGAGGGTGGGGCAGTGACAGCAGCTATTGTCTCATTTGTTTACTTTAAATGAAAAAATGGTTGAAAGCATGGATGGATTGTGACACATTTGGATTCTGGGCTCAGACAAGGAGATAGACACCCAGATAAAAAAAAAAACACAGAATGACCACAAAGAACATAACTGATTTATTACAGTTTATAACAGTTTTGCATATGTTTGAGGTTATTTTACATTTATTTGTGTTTTGAGTCTCCTTATAGTAGTTTTCCATCTCTTTCAAGTTGTTTTGCATCCCTCTGTGTTAGTTTTACTTGTCCCTTTAGGTCTTTTGCATCTCTCAGGTCATTGTGTGTCTCTTTCAAGTTGTTTCAAATTTCTTTTTCGTCATTTTGCAACTCTTTCAAGTTGTTTTTCACCACTTTTTGCCAGTTTTACATCTCTCTGTAAGTCTTCCCAGCTCCAAGGTTATTTTGTGACTTTCTGTGGTTGTTCATTGAAGAATAAATAAGTCACATTCTTCTATTTAAATGAGTGCAGATGCAAGGAGGAAGAGTGAGGGCAACTAAACTGAAGAGGAGTGGTGACAGACAAAACCCCTAATGAGCAATGTCCCCTCTTCTGTCTTAGCTCAGCAAAGAGTCCTGCAAAGATGCAAACATGTATTGGAGTTTCAAGGTGGTCGGCTAGAGCTGACTGTGCGAGACAGCGAGGAACCTACAAACAACTCAGTAAGCCCAAAACTGGACTTAGCGTCATCACAGGTCAGTGAGGACAGTCTTCTAAAATAACCAACTCTTACATAATTCAGTAGAGTCAAGAATTTGGAACCTTAACTAAGGTTAAAGTCAAAATAAAAAGAAAAAAAGAGATATAACCTTGATGAAACAAAGTTATTAAGAATAAAATGAAACATGCCGCATTCATTAGTATTCACTTTTTTAATAGCATGTCAAATATAGATAAAATTAGATAATCATATCCCTCAGTATAATATTGCTGTTTGAAACACATTTTGGATTGATTTTAAATAACTTTTTTTAAACTATTGCCATGCACAGGTACAGCAATCTATTCAAACTTCAAGCCTTCCAACAAGTGGTGAAGAATTTGAACTACAACTTGAACCATACCTCATTCGTTACTTAAATGAATCCTCCAAAGCTGGGAAAGAATTAAAAGAAAAACTGGCTTCTTTGGCCTGCTCTGCCCAACTTTACCCAAAAGAGGAGAGAGTTTTAGTAAGGACTGTTGCTCAAGCTGTTGCTGTCCATGAAGTTAGAAACTGGAAATCTGAGGTTAGTAAGCTCTTTGATGGCTACCTGTGCCACTACGAGTTTGATCCTCACAAAGTCAAAGCTCTGCTTCAGTCCTGCAGCTCTCATCACACCACAGATGCAGTAAAGGTTTACAGTGAGATTGGGATGGCTGTTGTGGTTGGGGAACGTTCTCAGGTGAAAGCCTGGTTGATGAAAGTGGAGGACTCACAACAAGAGTCACGTTTAAGTGAGAAGCAAACCATCATTCGTCGTCTTGGTGAGGCCAAACTGCACCTCCTTCGGGCAGAAATTCAGCAAAATATGGGACATAATTTTCCAGGTGTGAAGATCACACAGAGAGAAGCAGGTCAATTAGTCCTGGAAGGCTCTGCAGAGGAGCTTGTTAAGGCTGGAGATTGGATCTCTGTTATGGAGAATTTGGTGTTAGAAAAGACAGTTTCTGGCATAAGCCCACTTTTATTAACCTTCCTTAAGAAGGCTTATGGATGTCCAGGGGTACTGGGTGACTTTTTAGGGGTTGGAGACAAGGTTGAAGTAGAGTTACGAGACTCAGAGTTACGGTTCCTCTCTTTCTCTGCTGATAAACTGGATGGCACAGAAAAAAAATTAAAAGAAAAATTCCAGGAACTCAGGATTGATGTGTCTAACTGTTCTGTTGTGCCATCTCAGCTTCAAGAAAAGCTGAAGTCCAAGACAGATGAGATGAATCAAGTGCAGCATAGGGCTCAGGTTGTGTTTGGCCCAGACAGCACAGTGTGCTTACTTGGCCATGCTGAAGAGGTTGCAGAGCTGAATGAAACTGTTATGCAGTTGATTTTGGATCAGGCAATTATAGAAGGCAAAGTCATTCTCCCTTTCCCAGAGTTGGTACAAGAGTTACCAGAATTGCTGCTGCTGCACAAGTTTGACTATTCAGAGGTAACCTTCAGCCCTTTTACATCTTCCTCCAGACCCATGGTTGTGGTGGAAGGTCCATCCAGCAAGGTGACTGAGGTCAGGAGCAGGCTGGGTCCATTTCTAGACTCTCTCGTTCAGGACAGAGTTGTCATTGATCTGCCAGGGGCATCAAAGTATTTGAAAAGTCCATCTGGAAGAGAGGACATTTTAAATATTGGCCATTCTCATAAGTGTCTGATTCATCTCGAGGAACAACATGGTGTTAGGTTGAGTAAAGGATGCAAAATAGTTGCCAGCTACAGCCTTTGTGATGGGCTCCAGGTACAGGTGTGTCATGGTGACATTACTGAACTGGAAACTGATGTTCTGGTAAATGCTGCCAATGAAGACCTCGACCACTGTGGAGGTGTTGCTGCTGCACTGAGTAAAGCAGGTGGCCCTCAGGTACAGAAGGAGAGCAGTGCTCTGGTAAAGCAAACTGGAAAAATTTCTACAGGTGATGTAGTAGTGACAACAGGTGGAAACTTGAAATGCAAAAAACTGCTGCATGCTGTTGGGCCTAAACGTGGAAAAGTAGGTGGCAGAGAAAGGAACTTACTAGAAAAAACTGTCCAGTCTGCTCTAAATTTAGCAGAAATGATGGAGTTCAAGTCCATAGCCATGCCCTGTATCAGCTCAGGTGTGTTTGGTGTTCCTATTGATGTCTGCTCTGAAGCTATTGTAACTGCTGTTAAAGTGTTTGGCAGTCAGAGAGGGCGATGTCTGAGCAGAATCATCCTTATTGATAACAAAGGAGAGGTAGTCAGGGCCATGCAAGGGGCATGTCACAGGCTCTTCCAGGAGATAAGTACAAGTAACACTGCACCAAGTGAACGGGGGTTCTCAATGGATGCTGCTGCCCAGGACACTGCAAGAGGAGCCACTGCTGAAGCTCCTGGAAGTGGTGTCCATGTAGAGATTATACAGGGAACCGTTGAGACCCAGCAGGTAAGTAGCTTTGCTTAGATTTTGAAGCAGCATGATGGTAAATTTTGCTATTTGACGATGATCTTTAAGAAACAAATCCATTGTAACTGCTGAAGGGGGACCAGTGTCCATTTTCATACAGATGCTAAAAAATGTTCTCATGTGGTCAAGATGGTGGTCAGAATAATTTAAGCAAAGACTTGCATTGTTGCGTTTAGGTGGATGCCCTCGTGTCTCCTATGGACGGCCATGATCCGCTCTCTACCCGTGTTGGACATGCCTTGTCTAACTTGGTAGGGCCTCAGCTGAATGCAAGGTTTCATCAGGAAGCAGGAGGAGCAACACTGCCTGGTGACACAGTCCTGGTGGAGGGCTTACCTGCACTTCAATCTAGAGTGTTCTTCCTCAACCTTGTTAAATGGGATAATAACCAGAATGGAACTGCAGTCCAGGTGAAATCTTGTGTTCAGTGAATATGAATAGTTGATTTTTGTGCAACCTTGTTTTTCTTTACAAACTATTTATCCTTGCAAATTCAGAAATAAGGGTGTAATAACCTCTTCCTCTTGATCCCTCCAGGTTTTGAGACAGGGCATCAGAAAAATCTTTGCCCATTGCCAGACGAGAGGCTTTAGGTCAGTTGCTCTCCCTGTTCTTGGGACCGGTGCTGTTCTGTGTTTTCCTCACAGCGTGGTATCCAGGGTTGTACTAGAGGAGGTCCATGCATTTGAGCAGAATCAAACAAGCAGAACATCTATCCTATTCCGAGTGGTAATCCACCCAAATGACAAAGAGTCTAGCAAGGTAATTATACTGTTAATATTATACCTACTAAGAACTTGGAAGATCTTCTCTCCACAATGAGATTACCATATCATGTTACACAGTTACACAGTTAATTTGCAAATAACAACAGACTAATTTGTCTTCATGTTGCATGTGGAACTGGACTGACTCCTTTCACTTTGTTAAAAGGCCTTCCAATCAGCCCAGGAAACATTGCGTCTGAGAGGATTCACAAATGATGCTAACCCAGATCAAGGTTCATAAGAATATTTTCTTTTCATTTTCAAGTTGAGCATGACTTTGATAAGCCACAGCCTTCATCATTCTCCACTTTTAAAGTTACATATTCATTTTGAGTCTTTCAGTCTCTGTTTAATTCAGTTTTGGTCTCCACCAGCCTTTTGGATCTTCAGATGTTCAGAGGGTGTACACAAGGCTTCTTGCCAAAACAGCTAACAAACTGATTAGAGTAGTGAATTTCTATGATACCATAAATTTGCCTGTGAAAAACAGGAACCTAGATAAAACTAAAGATTTGTGTTCTCTCTTAATTTACTTTTATTTGTTTTTTTAATGTAAATGTAAATTTGAATATGTAAATCTAGATTTAATTGAAAATAAACCATTATTACAGTTTTTGTTTTTTATTGGCATGACTTTAGCTTCCTTTTACCGCCATGTCTCGTTGACTGATGATGAGGTCACAGCCACACTGGGTGGAGTCACACTTCAGCTGGTCTTTGGTGACATCATTCATGAGCAGACTGACATCATTGTCAACACAACAGACTTTTCCAAGAACCAATCTGGTATGATTGAATGGATTTTCTAAATGGTTTGGTTGATCACAGCACCTCAGTCTTCCACAGTAATCTAGATTGGATCCAATACTAAGTGTTTGTTCACAAACTCCACAGGCGTGTCCAAAGCTATTTTGACTGCAGCAGGGCACACTGTCCAAACAGAGTTAGCACAAGGTAAGCCTTAAAAATGAACTTGCTGATATTCATTTAATTTCAATTTGTGCTACATTTGAATGAAAACCATAATACATAAACCCAACGGCATGTTGTATGATGTAATATCCTTTTTTTCAGTAGGCATCCCAGCAGACTACATGTGCACCACAGGACCTGGATTGCTTAACTGTAGGGAAATCATTCATGCCAGTTTTAAGTGTGATCCTCAGACAATTCGGAAGAACTGCAAAAAGATATTGAAGTTGTGTGAGAGCAAAGGCTACCATTCAGCGGCCTTCCCAGCTATCAATACTGGTTTGTACTGTGTGCATATGGATGTGTGTTTTTATTTGGGAGTGAGTATTTGTGCATCAGATATGTTTCACTTACCTAAATCTAGTAAGGACTGTAGGTTTGCATTTTGTTACAACAAATGATAGTAAAACAACTTTGTACTCTGGCAAAATTTTACCCATAAATAATTTCACTTAATAGCAACATATTCCTTATATTCCATCAGGTGGAGCTGGTATGGACTTTGTCAAAGCTGGTAAAGCCATGCTGGATGGCATGACCTCAGCAATCACAGAACTGAAACCAAGTTCTCTCTCATTCATCCGCATTGTCATCCTGCAGCAAGCAGTCTTCCAGGCTTTTAGGTCAGAAATGAATCTTACTCATATAGCAACAAAGAATTGAAGGCACAGTTATCGGTTCAGTACAGAACTGTTGTTTAACCAGTCAGAATAACTTGTTTTAAATGTCCTGTTTTTGCAGCTCAGAGCTGGAGAACCGCTTTGGACAAACAGCCAATCGCCACCTCACCTTGCGAGGTTTGATTTTAGCTTGAATATCTTTTACTTTCATACCAGAAATGTTGGGAGTACAAAAAACCTTACATCCATAATAATTGGTTTGGTAACCAATTATAAAGTCACTTTTTACAACAATTAACATTTTTATGAATAGTATTATTAGAAAATATTTTTTAAAAAGTTTGGAACTGTGTCAAGTTAATATGCAGGACAATTGTTTTTCATGCATAAAAGAAAAAAAATAATTTTAACTCAGTAACTCATTGATTTGTGAGAGGGATTTGGGATGTAGTAATATTGACACAGGAAAGGTTGTTATGATAAGCAGTATTCTGAGTTCGGTAAATACTATTGTAGGTATCATGCATGCACCCTCAAAATATCAAGAGGTCAAATTTATTGATTTCAAGTGTTTCCCCCTAATTTGTTGTCTTCGATTATATTCTTTTTCCTTTTCATAGAAAAAGCTAAACAAAAGCTAAAGAAGTGGCAAGAAAAGCATTCAAGGACCTCCTGTACTTCACCTTCAGCACCTCAGGGCAAAACCTTCATCTCCTTTAAACCACCGCCAACTGTGATAAGTGTTATTAGTCATGGTTCAGGAACCATCAGGTCCATCAAGACAGATTTGGAGTCAATCTTGCAGAAGCAGCTGGTAGAGAAAAAGGTTGATTTTTCCAGGCTTGATGTCATGGAACTGGAAGCGGTGCAGGCAAAAGTCAAAGTCTTAGAAATGAGTCTGGAGTACAGCACATATCAGAGTTCTGAAGGTACGAATGCAAATGCAGCTGGAAATCCAACAAGAACTGAAGCTAGAGGAGAGTTCTATGTGCTTAAAGGCCTGAAAGAGGATGTTTTGAACGTCACTGAGCTTACAAACAGAGCTATTCATAAAGCACTTTGCAAAGACCTCCAGGACAAAGAAGAAGCAATGCTGGCTCTTAGTGTTCAGTGGTCGTTTAAGGACATAAATGAAGTCTGGCAGGAACTGAGCCTGCATGACAACTACTTGCTAGAGGAGGCTCACATCCAAAAGGAGGTGTTTGTAGATTTGACAATGCCAAACAGCAAGAAGGTGAAAGTAAACCTGAAAACACGACAAGCCACAGATTATCAGTCAGGCACCACATATGAACTGAAAAGGTGTGACTCTGAAACAGGTTAGTAACATTTTCTAGATTGGACTTTGTTCTTTGGATTTAGTAACTGTTTCTTTTGTTTCTTAAAATGGTTTAACAATAACCTTACTTTATCTGGCTTTTACTTCAGTCTTAGAGTTACCAACGCACTGGGAACCCATGCAAGATGAAATCTCTAAAAAGGTTGAGTTGAAGCCTAACTCATCGGAGTACAAGGACATAGCCAAGGGTTTCCTTAGTACAGCTAAGTACAACATTTGCAAAGTGAGTATGCTCATACAGAGACACTATAAACACACTAAAACACAATGAAGAAAATACATTGAATTAAAAATCCGCAGCAGAGATTAAGTAATGGATTTTTTTCTGATCTCAGATTGAGCGTGTGCAAAACTACTACCTGTGGAATGCCTATAATGTGTGTAAGAAGAGGATACTTGCCAAGAATGGGTCAGCTGACCTTGGGGAGAAGTTTCTGTACCATGGCACATCAGCAGAGTCATGCAACTGCATTGAAACGGACCGATTTGACAGGAGTTTCGCTGGAGCACATGGTAAAGAGAGTTGTCGACTGCTGTATTTAATTCCTTAAAAATGTGCTATTTTTCGGAAACAATAAGTAAATGAAACAAAGTCAGGAACAAACATAGGTATTATTTATTGAAAATGTAAAACAGATTCTGCCTACTAGTACCTCTAAAGCTTAATAATAAACATGTCTTGTTTTTAAAGGTTTTAAAAGTAGTTATATATTGCATAGTTTCTTTTCCAGACCAAGCTAAACTGACCACAGAAAAAAAAGTTGAACCATTTGCCTTCTTTTCTTTCTGATAATTCTATCACAGGTTCTCTTTATGGGAAGGGCGTTTACTTTGCTGTCAATGCAAACTATTCAGCAGATAGGTATTCCCCAGCAGATGCATCAGGCTTGAAGCGGCTGTATGTTGCCCAAGTTCTGACCGGCCGTTTTACAGTTGGTGCATCTTCATTGAAAGCCGCCCCTCTTCGTGGCTCAGGCCACACTGACCGCTTCGACAGTGTGGTGGACGACCAACAGTCGCCCTCAATGTTTGTGATCTTCCATGATGACCAGGCCTACCCAGCATACCTCATCACCTTCAATTGAGAGAAGGGGATCTCACCAGTGGAATAAGTCAGTGTAGACCCGCTACTGATTGACCATACCACAAAACTATTCTTTTTTTTCCCTGACATTCATAAGGGTTTTGATGTGTGTGTGTGTGTAAATATATATATATATATATATATATACATATATGTATATGTATATGTATATA
>JAOXYL010000051.1:4879718-4897140 GCA_028564955.1 Terapon puta | reverse complement strand
TTTTATCAGTTTCCAGGAGTTAATGTCACTGAGACTATTTGATATGTACGTTAACCATTTCAGCCAATTTTTGATTTTTGATTTAATTCTATATAAAAACAAGGGGCGTATGTCCACATAGACAACACCGATTATACAAGATGATGTGCTGAAGAGACATTATAACATTACTGGCCACAAATTCTTACCATTGTAGCAGATAGGATTAAGTTTGTGGGCACAACTGTCATCCTTCCATTTGTCATTGTCCATCCTCACACAGTTCTCTCCATCACCATTATCATTAGGATCTCCTCCATGCCATTTCTTCTCACTATCACTGAACTCCACCCCTGGCAGAGACCAGTGCCACTCCCCCTTATTTTCCCCTGGATCACTGTACAGACCAATCCAGGCATCGCCATGATTCTCTGCAGATTCATGGAGTCTCTTCATGTCCGTCATGTCAAACACTGTGGCCAGGTCTTTGTGATTCTTCATACAATAACTCTGGGCTTCTGTCCATTTTTTTGGCTCTTTAATAAAGTGGTACTCATAGAGGTGACATGTGAAGAAGGAGCAGTGACCTGAAATCAGAGCAAATACTGCAGTGATGGAGCTGAACGCATGACGAGCATCTGTTTATTCTAAAATCATGAGTACTTTGAGTAACTGGAGCGAATATGGCAGCGATGGAGTATTAAAAAATAAAACAAAGTGATGAATACCCATGACACTCCCTCTTCTTATACTATTCTCTTAAATTAAATGTGTCCATTTCATTGGATATTTCACCTTTTTATGTGATAAAGAGAATAAGCAGTCCAATTGTTTAATGAATTAGATTCAGTAGCAGTAGTACTACAAAAGAGCTTCTAAGATCAACTTACCCATCAGAATGAGCAGAAACAGACCCCACTGCATCTTTGCTCTGTTTGACAAAAATGACATTTTAGAGGACCAAACACTTATTAACAGTCTCTGTCGGATGAGAACCACACACAGTGATGTTTACTGTCTTAATTTGAGTAAATGTGCAACACTTGGTGAATGCTCAGGCTAAATAAACTATAGTGGTGCCTTCCCTCAGTGTTGTGGTCCAGTTGGGAAGAGGAAGGTAGGAGAAAACAATCAAAACCAGATACAAAAGTGGTTCACATTCAGAAATCCCATTTTACCCAATAAAGTGTAAAATACAGAATGCACAAAATAACAGAAACACCTGCATAGTACCATATGATAAGTAAATACAATCAGTGCTTCATTTGGGGAAAAATTTGTGACCAGTGATAATCAAAATATTAATGAATTATCAATCGTTATAATATTTAATAAATGCATGTTTTTTTATTAGCAATTTGTTTTCAGGAAAACAGAATTATTGACAGGTAAATGTAATGATCTTGTTGTTGTTTTTAACTACTTTGAGTTTCACATTTACAATTCATGTTGAATTTATTACTTTAAAATATTTTTTAAGGCTAGACAAGGTTAAACCGTGCAAATACCTGCAATTTCTTATTATGAACTCACTGGCAGAGTTTAACACCATATGTCTACAGAATTCAAAACTCTCCTCCGGCACAGTGTCCACAAATTCTTAACATCAAATCATCAGTTTCACAAAGGTAGTATTAACTAAAGGAATACTCTTTACCATTCTTAGGTGTTTTAATTGATAATATTTTTTCTTAAAAATTCAAAATAATACTCCACTGATTTTACATGATTCAGTCTCAACTTACATCCTCTGCTTCCCGCTCTCCTCAGTTCCCCCTTCTGATGTGTCTCTCCTGATTATGCTGCTCACAACAGTAAATAAGTCCTGTTTATGCGTGTTGGCAGCCAAACTGCATTTAAATATTGAAATATCGAGGTCCCAGATCTTAATCACTGTTCGGTAACTGTCAGATGTCAACAAAAATAAATCCAAGTTCTTTAGCATTGTTGTAATACAATTCAACATAACAGACAGAATATGCATTTCACAAAATGGAGCTGGAGTGAAAAATGTAAAGTAGTAATTGATGGCAGAAATATTGTTTTTTTTGTTTTATTCTTACATATAAATATGGGCTTTGAGGAAACACATTTTGGCATCTTAGTCAAACCTATTCTGTTTTCAAAGAGAATCCTACCCACTCAGTGAGGGTTATTGTCATTCTGGCAATGATTTTGTCTAATTTTATTATGTATTTAATTGCATATGATACAATTTTCAGACCCACCTGACACATCTTGCCACATCATGCAAATATTAAACAATGTATTGTGAAAGCAAAGCATAAAGTCAAATTCTGGTCCATTTATTTAACAGAAATGTTACAGTAAAAAACAGTTGTCAGTCACAGAGTGATGCATCAAGGACACTGTTCTGCCTACAGGCCAGTGCTACTTTTAGCTCATTTCGATTCCCAAATCTTATTATATACAAGAAATATGAGTCCCAAATCTTCAGTTCATGTGAGGTCTCAAGTCTTTTGAGATCCAGTCTCAAGTAAATGTATGCAGCTTGAGTGTGACTAAAGTCTTAGTTGCTCTCTGGCTCATGCACTCAGGCCCTCAGTTGCTGCTGATGGACACCCAGGGCTGTTGCAGGGCTGGAAGCTGTGAAAAACCCACAGTCTGTAGAGCCTTACTAACTTAGACTACCTGGAGGAACCTCATCCTCTTTGGGTCTCTGTGTGTCTTCTACTGCATTACTTTTTGTTCCAGGTTGTGGCTTCGGCCAAGGAGCATCAGGAGATCCTTGACTCCTCCTCTCTGTTTGCTTACTACGGCAGGTGTTGCCAACAGTAACCGACTCATCATGGCATCCATGTTATCCTGAAAGTAATCGTGATGACAGTGATGTCTGGAGGCCGCAGGTCAGTGTATCCAACCAGGCCATGTACAGAGCACTGGGGCAGTCGCTTTGTGGTACAAGAGGGCTCCTGGGGGAAAAATTGCATAAACATAACAAAACAGCACAACAAGAAGAAAACCCTGCACTTTCGTGACTTACAGTATGATAAGTATAAGAAAATATTCAAATTAGTGCATGCTGTGGTTTGCAGTTACTATAAAAATTCTTTTGCATCTCTTTCTTTAGTCTGAATCACACTAACATGGAACAAACCGCATGGTGGTGCTTTGTGTATAATTTGCATTCCAAATGGACAACAGACAGTTTGTTTTCATCTCCAAATACAGACAGAGAGGCCTTCATACACATCTCATCTCTGGACTGCAATGCCACAACTATAAATGAACAAGATCAAGACTACTTACAACTTGGATTTTTAGATTTAGTATGTCTCAATACATAGTATGTTAATGCAGAGAGCTATGAATACCTGGACGTCCAGCTGCATCTGGTCACATTTCACAGAATGCAAACTAGCATGGTTTTCTGATTATTCTGACCCACAACCCCCTGGGCTGCAAAAGATACGTGGCATGAAATGTGCCACTGAGAGAGCACAGACAGCTGACAAAAGACATAGGCTGCAATAACAGATGACAGCGCTTTCAAGTGCAGTATTAAGTGAACAAAATAATAGCCAGCAACAACAAAGGGACACAACTATAAAATCATAATAACAGAGAAATGCATGGGTAATTATGAATATGTAGTTATGAATATAATACTGAATAATAGAATGTACAAAAATCAACATCTTCTTTCTTCAGATTTCACAATATCGACTGCTATGAGCAAGAGGATTGTAATGTTGTGATGAAGTAGTAGTGGTGTCTCAGTGGTATGTACTCTACAAAAAAGCGTTACACTGTCCAGGTAGTCACATCCTTGTTAGTTAATGTGCTCTTGTGAATGGGGCCTTTTGTTTTGTTCATATGTTTTGCGCCTGTAGCCCGACAATATAATATAGTATGCAGTGCTCCTACAAAGTGTTGCAAGGTTACTACTGTATGAAGTAGGTGTTTGTGTTGTACAAAATGTGTAGAAATTTCATATGTCTTTGCATGTCACATTCCATATTGGTATTTTACTGGCAAACGCACCCAGGGGCCTGTTTGGACACGTCCTGAAGTGGGGTCCCTGAGGGCCTCAAAACTGCTTACTCATTGACATCTGAGGACCCTTGTCAGTGAAGAGGGCAGGTATATAAGCCACTGTGGAGGGGAAAAAACTGCACAAACTGCAAAGGATATTGCCAAGAGACTTCAAGTTTAAGACTGAGGAAATGGAGTTCAGGGCTTTGTTTCTACTGACCCTCTTGGGACTCTTGGCAGTGGAGTTGGGGTTTGGACAGAGAGGGGACACAAATATTGGTGAGTGGTTGAACTCTAACATGGAATTAATTAAGAGCCTGGAGAGCAAAGTGAAAAATGCAGAGAGATGGCAGGATGAGGTTGAGGCTCTGGAGGCCAGGCTTAACGCCACTGTGGACGAGCTGACGAGGCAGAAAGCTGAAGTGGACAGACTCAAAAGAGAGAATGAAGGTATGAGAGTCATAATGGCCTTAAGCTCACATATATTTTCACCCCAAATTTTGAGCAATGAATTGTTTGTCCTTTTTTTACTCTGACAGGCCTGCAAACAAGACTGAATGCCACAGTGGAGGAGATTGATAAGATGAAACAGAGTAGTCCTACAGGTAAGGTGATCAAACTTGGAGTATTTATGTTTCTCTTTTACCAGTGGTAAACGTTTTTTAAAAATAACACACCGTTATGTGTTCAAACTGTAGGTACTCCTAAGATCGCATTCTCTGCCTCTTTGGCGAACACTGGGGAGATTTACAGAGGACCCTGCACCGACAAGAGCCTGGCTTTCAAAAGGGTTTTCTCAAACATTGGTAGTGGATATGATCAGGATACAGGTAGTGTGCACCCCCACAGTGTGCATGACTGTACTTTCAAATAATTGACATTTATCTTAAACATCTTTTTAAATGTTTGCCACAATATTACAAAATAATAAGTTGATTTTAGGATAGAATGGCTGTTTTTCTCTGACTGAAAGCATGCCTATACACATTAAATGTTCTGATGCAGTAAAACTCACACATCTGCTTTTGGTATGTCAGACAAGAGCAAACAAAGTAGAGGAATTTGCTAAGACTATTTCATTCAGATCTCTGGTGCTTTCTCATACTGATTGGTGTTTAAAGCTCGACTGACCAAAATTCTTATGTTGATAATGGACTGAATTGTGTAATAGTAAATGGTTCACTTCTGATAGCTGATACATTTTAATGTTTGAATCAAACCAAATTGCTCAGACAATCATAGTTTTTAGCCTCTGTAATCTATTACCTATATGCCTAATAACCTATAATGAATTGTGTATTATGTATAACCAGTATAGATCTGAAAATCTGCAAAGTAGTTCTTTCTCTGAAAAAGTTTTAGAGAAATAAAGCTCACCTTATAATTCAGTTAAATCACATTGAATCTACTTGTTTTCGCAGGAATCTTCACAGCACCAGTGAATGGTCTCTACTACTTCAGCTTCAGTACCTATGGGTACAACACTCATGTAATGGGGGCCATTTTAATGAAAAATGGCGTCCATCAAATTTCCACCTATGAAAACCCTACAGCTGATGGCTCAGACGGCAGCAGTAACGCTGTCGTTCTGCAACTGGCTACTGGTGATCAGGTGTACATGGAACTGTGGGATAATGGCAGAGTGTTCGACAACCTTAATGGACACACAACCTTCAGTGGTTTTCTTGTATTCCCTGAATAAATTCTTTGAAGCAATGCATTAAATTGTGCTTCTATACTGAGGAGAGATGCTTATGCTTATAGTGACTGTGAAAGTGGTTTCTTTACATGGTATGTGGCATGTGCTGAATTGAAAATTAGACTATAATTATCCTGGCTTGTATTACTCCTCCTCAATTTTATAAATGAGATTTTTGGGAAAAAAACAGCTTTCATTGAAAATATGTAGTACTCATTTCTCATTGTCAAGGGAATTTTTAATGACAGTGTAAATATGTAAACCTTCTTTGAAGTAATAAACATTTTACATAGTCTTTGACTAAACATCACTTGATCAAACGCACAGGGGATGCACCTCCCTCTTGTGTTCATAGCTGGTTATTGCAGTCCTCATCCCCATTCTTTGCTCTGTTCTGTTGTAGAAATCATCCACTTATAGTGAGCAGTTTCCACAGTACAGTGGAAAATAAATTTCTGGCCCTAGATCTGGATCTAGATCCCACAATAACCTGAGGGTATTAAGTTATTGTGAGTTATGATATATAACATAATTCATTTACAGTATATTTATAATATTATTGATAATAGAATTTAAATATCCTTCACCCATCTACAATGGGAAAATGTTTGCTTAATTATAAAAGCATCACTGTTATTAACATGCAGTAAGTATCATAAAATTCGTATTTTTTCACTTTACAATGGTAATGACAGATATATTTCACCACATCTTACAATCGGTAATGTGTTGGCAAACACAGCAGAAATGCTCGTATGTCATTGTTCGGCCCAGGCATCTTGCCCATGTTTTCCCACATCTGTGTGGTGGCATCATAACGATGGACCATCTTTGTGTCACTGTAGTCCTCTTGACTGTATCCACCCAGCACATAAAACTTTCCCTCCAAAACTGCACTCCCTGCTCCTACATGTGGCACTGGCAGAGATGTGAAAGCGGTCCAGGAGTTAAATGCTGGATTGTACACCTCACAAGTTAGCTGGTCAATTTTAGTCATGTTTTCATTTGTGGTTATTCCACCTGCTACGTACAAACATCCACCCAGGGTCTCCATGCAGTGATAAGCTCGAGATTTAGCCATGTTTGCCAAATAAGTGCTTCCTGTCTCTGGGTGGTACAGAAACATGGATGAAAGGCATTGCTTGTCGCTGCTCAGCCCTCCTGAGACAAAGATCTGTCCTTGTAAAACTTTTGCTGCATGGCCACCCAGAGGCAGGTCCAAGGGACACGTGAAGCTGAAAAAGAAGAATTTTATTTAAATATCACACACATCACACAATATGCCACATTATGGACCATGTATAGCAAGCAGGTGTTATGAGTTAAACACTTGTATTCTGTTGCCCTGCCTTGTGTTTCCTTGTCTGTTGTTCCCTTGTTCTGTGTATTGTGGGTTTTCTTCATTTCCTGCTCACTTCCTGTTTTATTCTGTATTCCTTCCTTTCCCCACATGTCGGCACTTCACTTCCTGTCCCTTTCTCCCTGCCCTTGATTACACTTATGAGTTTCACCTGTTTTCGTTAGTCTCCTCACCTGTTTCCACTTCCCTGCCCTCACAGTGCATACTGGCCCCTTTCATTTGTTCTTTGTCGCGTCATATGTTTTTACCTGGACTGTCTGTGTTCCCTTCCTCCCGTTACTTTCCCTGCCTATGTACTCCAGGTTACCTCCCTGCCTAGTCTTTCCTGCCTGACCATTTGCTCCTAAATAAAGTCTTCACCTCCGCTCAGCCTGCCCTCGTCTGCGTCTTTGGGTCCACACTTCCCCTGAACTACCTCCAACCCTGACAGCAGGGAGTATTACATTGTCAATGGCTATGCTGTAAATCTGACTGATTACTATTCAACCCATAGCCAAACAGCTGGGAAGTGAGCCAGTAACTGTGAAGCAGATGATGCTAAAAAGCTAATGTAAATTTCTCCTGAACTAATGCTGTGCTCCACTGAGCTGTGGAGTTTAAAAGTTTTCCGACATGCTTTTTTGAAAAATAAAATCCAATATGTCACACATAATTAATTTAATAGGTAGCCTCTAGTTTGTAGATGGTTGTTAGGACAATTTTTAGCAACACTATAGCCTTGATGCATATAACACACACCACCTTGAAATATGATTATCCCCTTTCAACCTACCTCCAGGAGTTTGTAGTGGGGCAGTATCGTTCTACACTCTCCATTGAGTCAGGCTCACAATGTCCACCGATAGCATATATCTTATCCTCCAGCAAAACCACAGAGAAAGAGC
Organism: Terapon puta; assembly: GCA_028564955.1. Classification (NCBI taxonomy): domain Eukaryota; kingdom Metazoa; phylum Chordata; class Actinopteri; order Centrarchiformes; family Terapontidae; genus Terapon; species Terapon puta. The sequence continues at coordinate 4,889,222 of JAOXYL010000051.1, read as the reverse complement.
ATCTCTTTTCCTGCATATCAGCCAGGCTCTCCCAGTTGTTTTGTAGGAGATCATACCTACAGATATAGTAAAAAGGTCAAACAGAAGTATTTATGCATAGAAACATCTTTAAAACTGTTAATCATCTTATGTTTACCCTCTCTCACCTGTAAACTGAATTCAGGGTGTCACTGATTCCATAATACTTCTTGCCTCCAAACACGTATACTTGTCCTCTAAGCACAGCCACCTCATGTCTGAACCTTGCTGGTTCTGGCATCTCTCCCAACTTTCTCCACTCCATGGCTTTTCTTATGCCTGTATGGTTCCTTAGGGAATTCCCAAACCAGAGTTCTCGGCTGATACTGCGGCTACCTAGGTCTTCAAAGGTCTGTTCACCTCCAATCAAGACCAGGCTCTCTTTCGGCAGATAGATTCGGCACTGACTCTGCGGGGCAATCTCATTCGAGCAGAAGTCTTCAAAAATTGCTTCATAGAGCTCTGCCAGGCTTTGGTCAGACCAAATGTTAATAGACTGGACCTCTCTGAATTCCTTGAACGTCATCAGTGGAAAGTGAATGGTTTTCATTAGTTCTTTAGCAAGCCTTAGTCTTATCCTAGGCTTCGCTTGGATCCATGCCACCACTGCTCTGAATACGACTAGCTCAGATGGAACACAGAGGGAGTGACTGTTTAGGTACTTCAGGAGCTGTCTGGCTGGCAGGTCCTTGAACTTCGAGGTGCACGCCACCTTTTGAAACTGCCGCAAGACAAAATCGTCTGCAATTTCATGAAGCTGCACCAACTCGTAGGCCTCAGCAAATGATATCACATCCAAGCAGGAGTTAGGATTTATTTCTTGCTGCAGGAAGTTAAGGCATAAGGAGAGGGCAGGTTGGTACTGGAGCTGGAGGGCAATACTGGTGATTTCAAAGACACACTTCCAGCTGAGGGGGAGAGCGCCACTGTAAGAGCAGTCAATTAGCACCTCAAGCTCTGAGGACAAAATGAAGGGAAGGGTCACGGAGGTCTGATGGGACTCCCTCATCCCCAAGGTGAACATGCTCCGGAAATAGTCACTCCACACAGCCAGGATGACTCTGTGGACTAAAGGGAGCATAAATAGTTTTAACTCACTTTAATTTCAATTGACATGTATGGGACTGTACACAATTCATATGTATAATGAAAGATTTTTTTCTGTAGACATTATTAGTTGGATTATTATTACTCTTGAACTGAATTTAAAGCAAATGTGTATTTGAAATTATAAATTGCATACTGTGGATAAAAATGAATGATGAAAAATGAAATATTAATTTAAGACCTCAGCTTGAAAGCAAGGCACATAAACAATAGAAGTGTTTTGTCAATTACCACGTGGTATCATCTGCAGGAAAAATGAATGATGTCTGATTGTTCCACCAAATGCCTGTGTTTTAGGTGAACGAATGCTGCCCTAAATGAAGTTTACTTTCACATACTTTAAGTTTAATTTAGAAACCCGTTTGAGGAAAAGGAAATTGAACATATCTTACAAGACTATTCCGATTGGGCAATCAAGAATAAATGTGGCTTCCACAGTGGCCATTATACTTGTGTATAAATGAACAAATCACTGGCAGTCCACTCACCATGAATTGATCCTCCAAGAGCTTCCAGAATGACATCACAGCCCATTCTGTCCATCCACAACTGTTTGATAGACTGAAGACTGATCAACATTTGATCTGTGGCTGAGATCTTTTGTTCTTCCTTCTCCTTTCCAGTTTTTGTGGACTTCACCTCTTCCTCTGTGCAGAGGTCCAGCACCCTGGGTGCATCCAGTGATTCAGCCGCGGCCTTTATCTGGTGCACAGTGTCCTTGCTTAAACATGATATTAATCCAGTGTAGGCAAACTCTACAATTGCCTTTAATCCAACATGATCCACCTCTGGGCCCAGAGATATGGACCACTTGTGGACTCCAAATGTATCCTCATCTTGTCTTTCATCAAATCTATTGTTTTCAACATTGCTGCTTGCCAGGCTTTTACAGATAAAGGAGCTGACAGCAGCCAGGACAACGAAGTGTACGTGGAAACTCCCCCCATCATCTGTGCTCAAAGTAAGGTCAGTGAGGAGGGAGGAGTCCCTGAATTCTGTTAAGGTGCCAAATAAGACTGTGAGATAATCATCTTTGCAGTAAATCTTTACCACATCTTCATAATTATCTGCATCTTCATTGGCTGAATGTTCTGCTTCTTCATCATCTGTAAACTCTTCCTCATTTTCTTGAAATTTCCTGTGATCATCTTGAAACTCTTCTTCTTGAGCTATCCAAGGTTCTGTGACTGTTCTTTCTTCATCCGTAAACTTCTCACTTTCTTCTTCCTCTTCTTTGATTTCCTTAGATGACCACTCTCCTGAGGTGCTACTTTCAGTCCTCCATGACCTTTCTTCAGCATCTTCCACTTCCTTGAAATCCCTATACTGTTTGTTTTCATCCATTGTTCTTCCATCATTGTCATCTCGCCTTTCTTGGTTGGTTTCTTGGTTTTGTGGAATGTTCTCATCGTTATTTCTTTTCATCTGTTCTCTGAATTGCTCTTCCAGGTGACATCGTCTAATCAGCATCTGTTCCTGATTCTCCTCCTCCCAACTACCTTCCTCCTCAACCTGCTCTTCCTCCATCAGCTGTCTGTCTTTCATCTCATCTATGTCATATTCCTCTTCAAGTTCCTCTGTGTCCTTCATCTCCCTCTCAAAGTCACATCCTCCTTCTTTGTGTTCATCCTTCACTTGTTCTGCTTCTGCAACCTCCTCTTCCTCAACCTCATCCCTCTCTCCATTCTTTGCAACCTCATTGTCTACATACTTCTCTACCTCCTCCTCCACTTCTGCTTCTGCTACCTCAGATTTTCCTTCCCCCTTCCCTTTCTCAAGTTCCTTTTCTTCTTTTACCTCCCTCTCAAACTCATTTTCTCCTTCTTCTCCTTCTTCTTCACAATCACTTTCTTCTGCTTCTGTGTCCTGTACATCACCCTCTTTCTCCTCAATCCCATTCTTATTCTCTTCAACCTCGTGTTCCACCTCAGTTCCCCCTTCTCCCTCCCATTCTTCTGCTTTCTTCACCTCCATCTCCTCAACTTCATATATCTCATTTCCCTCAAGCTCCCCTTCTACCTCCTTTTCGTCGTCTTTCTCTTCCTCCATGTCTACACTAACATCTACTTCAACCACCTCCCTGTCTTCCTCCTCTTCCTTCTTTCCATCTTCCCTCTCCTTCTCATTACGCTCCCTTCGTACCTCATTTTGTTCTTCTCCCTTAATCTCCTCCGCTTCTATCCCATCTATCTCGTCCTCCTCTTCCTCTTCTTCTCCCCTCTCACCTGCCTCATTTTCTTGGCCTTTGCTTACCTCCTGTTCCTCACTGTCGTCTGAGCCTTCTGTCTCCTCGTCCTCCCCACTGTCTCCCTCATCACTCACCACCATTTCAGAGTACCGGCTCACCCTCTCCCTCCATCTCCTCCTCCTGTTCTCCTCCATCTCTTCCTTCCACTCCTTCCATTCCTTCTGGAGGCATGGATGTGCTACCGCCATAATGTCCAGTATCACTGTAATTGGCACTAATCCCTCAAAACATTTACACACTCAGAAGCCAGAAGATGGCAGATCACTTACTTTTTGCACAGTTTATGATAAGGATGCACAGAAAAAATCATGTATATCCAGTAATAATCCACCGTTTTGGATGTTGCTGTTATTGTTGCAGGCAGCTTTACCTCCTTCACTGTCTGCAGACACCAGCTGTGCCGTCTATTTGTTCCCCTCCTGCCCCTCTCTCTCCTCCTGTATGTGAATATTTGAGAGTGGCATGAAAGCCCATACCAAGCTGCTATTTACAGTGTACTATATCACGAGGTAATTGAAATTCTATACTGTTTAGGCTGTCAGTCTGAGAGAGATTTGTTATGGGTTGACGCTAAATTATGACACACTAAACACAAGGTCATATTTTTTGGTTTAATGCATTGTTCTGTTATTTTGGTTATTGTCATTTGTTACTTTGTTGCTATTTTGACTTAGATTTTTTTTTGTCATCAGATAAATTATATTCACAAGCCATAAAGTTAAACCACTTTTTTTTTTCACCATGATTTGAATTTGTAATCTCATTCTCTTCTGGTCCAGTCTCATATTTTTACTGTAAAGATTAGCAAGAATAGCAAGAAGTAAACAAGGGAAGGATCTAAACCTAGAGGCAGCTGAATCTCTGCCCATCTGATTCTGTGAACCAAGACATCTCGGGGGGTGGAGGCAGGCTTGGCATCTTTATTCTGGACCATATGACTGTGAGATCAGTATTAAATGCCCAGAGGGTCACGGATGGGATCACATTGCTCCTCCACGTCCAAAACAGTGGAATCTGGGTCAAGGGCCAGAGATGTATGAGGGGAAGGAGGAGGCCGAAGGGGTAACAAAACAACAGCATTTACACCTGTCGCCCTTTGTGCTGACAGAAGAAGAAAACCACAGAGCCACACTGTAACCTTGACTTGAAAAATGGTTTCACGGGTCAAACCTAGCAGACAGTGGACTGAAATATATCCTCTGCACACATTACCACATTGTTAAAATAGCAACTGGATTTGGTTGCATTAGTTATCGGCAAACTCATACCTGACTGTTTGTGTCTTTTCTTAACTGATTATGGATCTTGTCTCTACAACCACGAGCAATCTTGCCCCTTACATGCTCTAAAATAACAGCGCTTTTAATTTTATCAACACAGGGTGAGTTCCTGTTGAAACACTTTGAAGTTGAAGCAGTGTGAGTGGGTGAGCTGGAAATGAAACTGGTGGGCAACACCTCGCTTTAAAACACACTCCTACCTGCGGACACAGTGATGCTGCTCTTTTCACAGCCATTCACATGTGATCTCACACACACACACACACACATATACATACACACACATTTGTACAGTGCATACACACAAGGAGTTTTAAGCAATCAGACAGTGAGTCACATTATTATTCAACCCCACGCAAAAAGAAAAGTTGAATGCATTTAAATAAATTGAAAATTGACATTTTGAAACATTCATAAGTGAAGCATTTCTCTCCTGATTGTGTGTGTATATGTGTGTGTGTGTGTTTTGTCTTTGGCTGTGGTGTGTTAAAATGTCTGCAAGATGCTTTTGCTCTGTAAATTTGATTTCCATTAACGAAGAAAACATGTTTGTTTACCTCCATGTTCTCATCCTTAGTTTGTAACACGACAGATGTGCAGATGTTGCAATCACATTAACACCTACAGTGAGTGTTTTGCCCTGGGCAGCAGCTCGCAATCTACTCATGAAAAGTCTGTTTCCTCTGCAGTCCTGATTGTTACCATGACGACGCATGCAGCGAGAGGAGGAGTGAAGAGTGCTAACCTCGTTATGGGACCCTCCCCCTCAGGCCCTTTCCTCAAGAGCAACAAACACTGCTGGGACACGAAGACTCGCTGCGTTCCTCTTTTTCTTCTTCGTAAGAGAACTTATCAAATCCTTCTCTCCTGTGTTTTTTGTAAGCTGTGTGAACACTTTTAAAGCAAAAGTCACTTAAAGAGTATATTTAGACATTTTGAGGCTTATTTATTTACATTTAAAGAGATCAGTAGCACTCTCGTGTCTGCATGTTTAATATGAACCCACAACCAGCTCCCACTTGGCTTAACTTATCTTAGCATAGCATTTTCAAAGATTGGAAATAGTCGCTAGGACCTCGCCTGGATTTGTCAGAGAGCAACAAAATCCACCTACCATGACCTTGATTGCTCACAGATGAAGACGTTATACATTCTAACTTGAGTACAAATAAGTTGTGGTTTCGTGGATGGTTATGCTCGGGCTGGTGAGCCACAAGGATGCCGCAAAATTAGTACACTCAAGACAGTCACTGCACCCAGGCTAAGAAATAGCCCCAAACATGACGCCTCACAAAACAACAAGATGCACTGCTGTTCGGTACAAAAAGAAACCTTCTTTTTTTGTCAAAATACAATCTAGTTTTATTGAACTTCTATGGCCCCATGAAATACAGAGTTGAACACACACACAGAAAACAAACTGAAGATTTAAGACAGGCAAAATACAACAGGCTGGAACAGGCTGGATTAAGTCATTAAAAATGAATTAAATTAGCTTACATGGAACAACCTCATCTTAATTTGAAAGGAACATTTCTCTACAGGGATGCAAGCAACTCCAGTGTGGTGTGAAAAAACAACAACAACAAAAATAACCAATCATAACTTCAAAAACATACAAAAACAGCAAAACAGTAAAGATACAGAACAGAAAAGCCACGACACAAAATGGCTTTTTTTTCCAAATATTTCAGCTCGGATTATGGAGCATGACTGATTGTCAAGCTCACTTTTCTGTTTAAATAACAATTCATAAATACAAACAGAACAAGTATTGTTGAACGTGATGGTAATGCGCCTACTGTAAGACTGTGTTTTAAGTGTTTAAATTGCTTCAACGTAATCTACTAAAGCTCTTTAAAGTTTGAGGTCGGCTCATTTGACTAAAAACATACACAAGTGCAGCTAGGAAGAAGAAGAAGAAGTAGAAGAAGAAGGAAAGAAAGAGGAGGATCCACCTGTTTTTAAATCAGTCAGCAACAAGTAAAATAATACATGTCATCCATTCATTAAACCAACAGATGTACTGTAGATCATACGCAGTAGGAGCTATATCAGATCTCTCCTGCTATTGCTTTTTAAATTGGGTCATGCTCTATTTTAAAACCGTAAGTCCCTGCATTCAGAAAGAGTGTTCCTTAGAGAGAAAAAGGGAAAGGGCCAAGAAGGTGACGACAGTGCCAAAGAAATAGGAGACGTCCTTTAACAGCGGTTAAGGTGCCGCCATGGGAACAGAGGGATTGCATAGTTCAGGCGCATCATAATATTTTTTCGCGTTTTCCTATTGAGCCTATTATTTTCCTCTTGGAGGGTACCTGGACCCCCCCGACCCACCTCCCAGCACTCCCTTCCCAGCCCCCCACCCACCCAACGTATCACTCCAGTGGCTCGTTAGAATAAGGAGCGAGATGAGAGGTCTATTTTTACCGACGAGAGGGTGAGAAAGTGACACGGAAGGTGAGATTTTATGAGGCAAAAGCAAAGATCTGCGTTGATGTTGGTTTTCTCATCATGGACGGATTCATGACGTAAATGTACAGGGACCGAAAAAAGGCCGAGGCCAGGATGGTTCAAAAGCTTCCAGAACATCCAAAGTTTCATGATATTCTGGGAGGGAAGGAAAAAACACATCTAGTCAGTCGACTATCCTGCATAAAGCACCATATTTCTGTTTCCATTTTGTGCTGTCCACTACACTGTGGGAGTCCTTTTTTTATTTTTTGGGAATGAAACTATGTCGGGTCAAGCGCTGGCCCACGGTAAAAAGAAAGACACAATAACGATGACGAGGGAGAGGGAGAGAGGCAGCGAGAGGAGGAGGATGAGAGGGAGGGAGAGGGAAGGTGGCCACAGGGACATCAGACGTCTGAAGCCTCGCGGTAACTCGACTGGACTCTTTTGCCTCTCGACGTCTGGCCGGCAGATGACCAGTGGCCTGACCTGTGATATGCTCTCCTGGAAGATAAAGATGATAATGTAAAAATGTTCTCTCAGAATAATGTACATTTGCACAAATTAAAGTTGATTTTCATGATAAAGATCAGTGGATGACTGTCAATTTCAGGGCTGGACCCAAATATTGGACTGTTCAGTGCTTGTTTGTTGGGTATTAAGGTTTCCAATCTTGGGGTCTTTGGATATCTGATTTTTTTTGTGTGTGCTGACTGATTCACAATATCATGTTACTGCCTGAGCCTTCCCCTTTAAGGGAAGTGAATTTGTGGGTGACGTATTCATGCAACATAGTCTGGCACGGTTGTTACTGGAGGTGAGTCTCAAAGAAAAAATATATTAATGTGTGACAGTCATTAGCACATGGTTCAATGGGTTGTTTGGTCACAGAAGTCAGCAAAAAGTGTACAGATAAGCTCAGATTCACTGCACTGCATGAATTAACCACCTGTGTTATGCTACGTTAGCACAATGTTCCCCAATCAGTCTCATTAGTCTACTTTGTTCAGAGGTCAGACATGGGAAAGGTAACACGTGCAAGAATAAATTCTGCCTGCCCAAGAGGGAATTAAATCATTTTTGTCTACAGCTTTGATAGTGAGAACAAAAATCCTAAATAAAACTTTCCAACACATTTCCACAGAACACAAATCCATGAAGATGAATGTCGGTGAAGATGTGACAATACATAAAAGAATCATACTTTGGGAGGGTTTATTTTTTTATTTTACAGTAAATACCAAGTGAGCAAAATAATTATCTATCTCTTCTTTGTTCCGAAAGATACTAAAAGGAAGAAGCAAAATAGCCAGCTCTATTTAACCAAATGGGAGAAAACTATAGCATGAAAGTGAGCCATATAAAGATACAGCTGGCCAACACTTCTCTTCTCAGGCCTCTGCATTGTGCTTCGCTGAGCAGATGTACAGAAATAAAAGTAATTAGACTAATTAGACTGTACACTGCTGTGTGTTTTACCTCCAGTATGGTCCTGCTGTGTGCCCGGTCAGGGCTGAGTCGGAGGTTCCAGCGATGCGATCTGTGGCTCCGCCCGCCGTCGTCCTCACTCTCTGTTGTGTCTTGCCGAGCCACACGGGGGCGCTTGCGCCTCCGCGAGCTGATTCGCTGGAGAGAGCCCGGCTCCTGGAGTCTGGACCAATGGGGTTAAAGGTACAAGGTCAGCCGACTCAAAGCACAGAGGTGCTGCGTATGAATGGATATGCACGTGTGTTTGGGTGTATGTGCGCATCACACCTGCAGTCTGTATCCTCTATATCAGCATCTGCGTCACTCTCCCCCTGGGGATCGGACAATACACACTCCTCCTGCCAAGGAAAAAATAAGCTATTTAAATACAGATACAAAGATGTGTATGCATAAAGAAAGTACAAAAAAGACCAATGTAATACATTCGATGCAAGAAGCTGTTAGAAAACGAAAAGAGAGAAGATTTCTTTTTAGAGAAAAATGAGAAAACCTTTTATTAGCACAACCTCCACATTTATCTGTATGGCCACTTTTATTTTGTAGCTGTTGGATGAAACGGGGCCCAGTGAATCATCACAGACTGCCACTATTTGTGAACCACAAAGACAACAACACTGGATGATGGCATTTTGTCTGCGTGAGTGTTCACATGCGTCACTTTTTGTCCTCACCATTGTTTTTATGCACGAATCGGCCGACACTTCGACACATGACTAATGAGCTCACAGACCTGATGTGGTGGCTGCTTCCTATTGCCTCCTTTCTATTTAGTGGCTCAAATGCAAATGCAAGCACTGATGTCTACGGATCACTAACAATAAGTGATAAATGATACTGATGGATATAAACATTTAATGATACTTTTCTTGCAAAGAATCAAAAGTTGGCATCAAATATATATATACATACATA
>JAOXYL010000051.1:4860818-4877578 GCA_028564955.1 Terapon puta | reverse complement strand
AAAAAAATCCCTTTGACTGGTGTTTTGATTTTATGAGCCTTTATATAAGGGAATTTAGTGGCATATATTTATAATAGAATATTTATAATAGAATTAATTAGATCTTTACAGATTGCCTGTCCATTCCTCTTATTATGGTGAATATGCAATGACACAAAATGGCCCACAAAGGCAATATGAAAAAAAGAAAATATGGATAAAAATCAGCCTGTGATAGCGAATACTTGAAGACTGATTCATATTAAACTTCTTTTTTTATTGATCAAATTAGACAAATGTTCCTCCAATTCCCGCCTCATTAATTACGGAGCCTAATTTGAACTTTTTCTTCATTTTTTAAATCATTTTCCTCACAGTGGGTAGTCTCTCTCTCTCTTTTTTCTTTTGTTGTATCTGGATGTCACAGTGATGTGCTGACGATGCTGCCTTCACGCACGCTGCGGGGTCGTGTGCTGTCACAGATTTGTCATCAGCGCCTCACTGTAACATCTGCTCCGCGCTCCCGTTACGTAACAGCCCCGCGACGGTCACCGTTAGAGCCGTGGACAACTTTTCCCACCGAGGTGCTGATGGAGGAGGGAGGGAGGGGGGGCACCTCAGCACCGGGAGTTTCCTTTTGACACCTGAACGCATCAGTTCATCTCCACACTGACGTAAAGGGAGGAAATAAGTCTTAATGTTTATAAAACAAGAAGCGCTCTCACCTCACGCGCATCCCGGGTCCCGCACGAGCCCCTCAGAAAGTGACCGGACCGGTGTGTTCAGAGGACGAGCGGCGGCACGCGGCGACGGTTCTCATCGTGGCGCGGGGAAGCCGAGAGCTCGCGCTGCCTCCGAGTCTTTGACATTGTAGCGAATCCTCCGCGTGATGTCAGCGCGAGCGATGACAGGCAGGCAAACAAACGCGCGCGCGCGCACACACACACGGTCCGAGGAGATGGGCGCGCGCTCAGGCAGGGATACCGACGCGTCGTTCCCAAAACAAGGCGGGAGCGCGCACGGCGGAAGGCGGCACTTCCGCTCAGGACTGTCAGAATTGAAAGTAGTGCTGGAGACGAAGAAGGTGAAAATAAAATCTGAAGCAGCTTTGTTGGACAGATGTGTGAACATGATCATCATGGTCATAATAGATATACATGGTAAACATACAATACATGAAGTCGTTTGTTGACATTCTTGGTGAAAATAATAGTTCAAACACCAAAATGCAAAGTGGACTTCTGCTTCTATTCTCCAAAATATATTTTCACATATTCATATCCTTATATGGTTAAAGGGCAAAAGAAATGCATCATGGGTAAGCCACCAACAGCAGAAGAACAGTGAGAGGCTGTGCATATTTAGCCTGCCAACAGCAACTAATTTAAAGCGAAAGGAGAATCACTCCATCATGACTGGATTAATCGGTCGAGAGTTCCCAGGGGAGAAAGTGACCTGCTGCACCTCTATTAACTTCTAAACTTCCTGTTCTGTGTACAGTTTAGAGTTTTACAATGCTAGAATTATACCTGGTTCTAGACTAGTGTTATAGATTAAACACATACGCACAGGAATATGCAAGCATGCAATGCAAACATTAAAGAGTCAAGATCAAGTAATTAAACAGGAATGACCTTTAGGACCATGCATTTTCAATTATAGCTGATTATCCAGTCTTGCATAAGCTATTTTCATAAACAATCTTCACTTGTTTTTGTTCTTCTTCTGTCTTCGCACCGCTGCACAATGATCTGAAAGTGGTTTTATGAACCCACCAATCATCAGATCCTAAGGAGTGATTCTACGTTTATCAGTGCCATGGCATTGTTGCTGTGAATGCATGCTACGTAGCTGTGTGGTACACGGTGTGTAATTGTCTTTCAGCAAAATGAGACGTTTAGTTGCTTAGAGAAAAATAGTGCACATTCCAAGGTGTGTATTGACGGGTTTAAATTGAATTCAAGATTTAGCTAAAGCCTGACTTAGGTTGTCTTCTGAGATAAACTGATCACCTTGTTGGTGTCCCAGTTCAAATGACCTTTATATGACAAAATCCCAGCTGCTGCTTCCTGACCTTCAAAACTTATTATTCTCTACGCAAACTGGGAGTCATTATGTGTAATTTATGGCCTGATCTTTATCTTTAACCCTGTAACCGCTGTGGTAGTGTTGGGGAAGACAGATGAAAAGAGATGCACACATTAACATACACATCCACTACCGCATGGACACACACAAGGATCATCAAAGGAAATCCCCCGGAAATGTTTGCTCCCATGGGGAATCTGTCTGTTTCGGTGACTGCGCCACAAAATCACTAAAGTACTGTGTAACTGGGACAGAAATCGTGTCTAGTTTGTAAATCTCCACCAATACCTGTTCATTCTGCATTTTCATGTATTTCAACACATACTGATTATCATTAGTAAGCAAGTAATTCTTGCAGCCCCTCCCTCAAGAGAGCATTTACTTTCTAAATGCTCTTTTGCAGCAAGCTGTAAACCTCTGTTGATAAATAAAAGAGCTCAAGCTTTCCAAATGGAGCTCATTTTTGGCCTAAACGTCCCACGAGCCCTGCTGCTGCCTCTAGACACCCAGGCCACTGAACGAGATAAAGCGTAATTAAGGGGAAACCTAATGGCCGAGGGAGGGATCCTCATTATGGCAGCATGTCGACCATACAAATGACCCTCTGTGATCATAGCTTTTACTGGATGTTTTGGAGCGATTCAGCAGATTCCTTGTCACAATGTTTTTGTTATAATTTGTTTCACCCAGTTATGCCCTAATCTTGCATATTATTTAAAAATATTTCTTCCTTATTAAGAGTCTGCCTGTGCCATTCCTTATGCAGTGCTCTCTGTAATTATTCTCTCTGCTGCACAGTGAGCTTTTAAGGAGAGTAATTCTTTATCGAAGAAGCAATGCAGAACAACAATTGGCACTTCTACAGTAAAACTTTATCAAAAAAGCAACTCTGATTATTGCAGTTGCTGTATGCAAGTAATGTGTCTGTCACAGGTCAATAAAGAAAAGGATGCAGGTCAAACTTTGGCAAATCGTGCTCTTTTATGCACTCACAGGGGACAAGGGGAGGCAGATGAGGAGGGAAGTAACAGATCTTCAGTGGCAGATAGAGGGGCTTGTATATACACAAGTAGCAATACAAACAGGAGATGCAGGCTCGATAAGGAAATTAAGGGAAAGGGTGCAACTCAAATAAACCAAGACTAATGCGCCAACGGACCAATGTACCTCTCTCTCTCTCTCTCTCTTTTGCCCTGTAAAACTCTCACTCGCTGTCAGTTACAGACAGAGAAACAGAGATGAAAGTCAAGGGAGAGCTGCAGCACGTCATTTAGACATTTTGGAAGTGCTACAGAAAGGCATTCCTTGGATTTTCCCAACAGAATTGGATGCAGGACTGAACAGAACCCGTCAAAAATCACATGAATTCTTTCATTTCGACTGAGGTCACAGGTTTCTGGCGCACCCGCAAGAAAACAGGGGACTTTTCTGGATCGAGGCATCAGGCTCAGCTCGTCACTTTTGATTGCTGATTGCAGGTTACAGCACTGAGAGAACACCCACAGGTGGCTCGAAGATTGTGATTTGGTTGGATGAGTTATGCGCTCCTGTGGTCGGCATGTGAGGTCGAACATCCACGGACGGTCAGATGCACAGTGTCTGAGGGGGTTTGCCGACTGCACAGAGAAAAGAAGAAACGGGGGAGGAAGCACGTTTGTCTGCCGTGTGGAACATACGGGCGAAAGCAAATATGCACTGGATCTGATCTGATCAAAAGAGGCCTTTTTATTCAATATGAGGGAGGAGAATACTTTCTGGAGGCACTATTTCTCAAGCACAAAACAGAAATTTTAACTGGTTTTGTCCACTGACTATCAACAGATGCTTTTCTTGAGTCAGCATTGACAGAATGAAAGAATCGGACCAAACCAAGGATCATCCTCTAACTTGGGATTTCGACCAGTCCTGGGCTTCGTTTCTAAAACCAGCTGCACGTCTTTGTCTCAACACCTTGGATTTCTCAGACCTCTGGGATGAGGAAGACAGCACAGAGGACGAGGGACAGAGTTCAACTAGTGAATCATCAGCCTGTCTGGGAGCTCCTCCAGCACCACCACCTCTTCCTCCCCCTCCTCCGCTTGCCCCACCTTTGCCCTCGACCTCCCACAAAGGTGAGACGGTCAAGTGTCGCACCTTGAAGCTCCACTGGAGAGAACTCCAGAGTTTAGCTCCTCTCCCGAGGATGACCCGCTTTGGGACTCAGACTATTTGGTCTGGACTTGAGCCAGTCCATTTGGATACAAACCGACTGGAGTATCTGTTTGAATCTAAAGGCAGTAGCACCAGTTTTAGCGTGGTTTCAGGGAAGCAGGTAAGACCAATAATACAGGATCATGCCTCTGGAATATTGTTAATAAACATGTCCTCTACATTTTGCAGTATCAGTTTTCAAATATATTCCTATTAAGCTAAAATCAACTCTCCAATTTGCACCTATTTTCTTAGTTTCTTGCATTAACTATCCAAATTTGTCCCAACACAGAAGCAGTCGTCGGTCTCGGTGTTGGGGATGAAGCGGAGTAACATCATTACCATTGCTCTGAGCAGCCTGCCCCCTCCCCGCCTCCTCCCTCCTGCTGTCTACAGCATGGACAGCAGCGTGCTCGACAGAGAGGACGTTCAGGTAAGGTAGAGGTCACGCCCTACAGAGTATTGAGCTTCAATATTCCCTTGACCTCTAAAGTTAGCTTTTTGTTGGATGGCCAATTTGTTGCCCTTACTGTACCTTTTATTATGGTAAAATGAAACCTGAGCATGATGCAGCAGAAAGCCTCATTACAAGTCCTGAATTGTCCTCCAGTGTGAGTTCACCGCTTTCCATATTCCCCTTCTAAAAACAGCGTCTACAAACACTAATCCCAACAGAAGAGGAGCTCTGTCTAATCAAGGAGGCCAAGGCCCAGAACCCCCACTCCTCCTTGGCACCAGCCGAGCTCTGTCTGCTCACTTTGGGGGAAATCCCTTATCTGAACTCTAGGCTACAGCTGTGGGCTTTTGCGCTGGACTATGACTCCTTAGAAAGGGTGAGTGAGCATGAGATAGAATTAGATTTGACAACAAATCCAAATCTAGCTAGTTGAGAAATGAGCGTGACCACCACGGTGCCACCTACACACACAGGCCACATCATATGAAGACCCACCGTCACGACATTGTTTGATTGACAGGCGGCCTCTGAGGGAATGCAGTACAAAAGGATCTGTAACACCCAGTATGTCACCAGGCTAAAAATACAACATGGATTTAATGGCTCACCTCTGCATGAGTCACTAAATTGTCCTCTGACTGTGTCCCTCCTCTTTAACAGGAAATTGCTGAACCTCTCTTCCACCTGAAGTTAGCCATGGAACAGCTCTCAGCCAGTCAGACCTTTAGATGCATTCTAGCAACAGTGTTAGCGATCGGGAACTTTCTCAATGGACATAAGGTGAGCGAGCCATGATCCTAGTCTTTATTATCCATTTTACACCATTCCAAGATGGATAATAAAGATGCATGCACCTTTGAGCGTTAGTGGTTAGTTTTCTCCCAAAAAATTCTCACGGCACGTTTTTATATGCCAAGGCCCGTGGTTTTGAGCTGAGTTACCTGGGGAAGCTGTCTCATGTGAGGGATACGCACACTCGCCAGCCACTGTTGCATCACGTCTGTGTGCTCCTGATGCAGCTCTACCCACAATCATCTGACCTCTACTCTGACATCACTGCTGTTACTAAAGCTGGAAAGGTGCGTAGATGCACTTATGTGTGCACTTTTGTCTCCTGAATGTGTATGTTAGATTATTCAAATATATATTAATGCCTTAATTCTGTTAATTTAATGAAAAATTAAGTAACTGTGGTTAACACTCATCATCTTTACAGTGTGACTACTCCCTCGTCCAGTCCAACCTCATCCAGCTGGAGGCCCTGTGCAAATCATCAAAGGAGCAGCTAAAGATTTTGGACAAGGCAGAGGAGAAGAGGAAAGGAGGAAAGGCAGAGAAGAGGAGAGGAGGAGGGCGAGAAGATGAGGCCTTGGCCCCAGAAGGCTCAATCCGTCACAGGCTGCCGAAGATTTTGAAAGAGTGCGAGGAGAGGCTAAAGGTCCTCAGAGCCGTCCATCGTCGGGTCATCAACAGGTGTCACACTTTGGTGCAAAGTTAAATTAAGTTTTAAGTTAAATCTCGAGTCAAACATTGAGTCCAGTAGCTGCCAAGTTGTTCTTCCAATCTTCTTGTAATTGGTCTAGTAGTAAGTACAACTTTTCCCCTCTGTTTTTGCATCTCCAGGTTCCACTCTTTCCTCTTATTCCTTGGCTACTCCCGAGCCATGGTGAGGGACACCACAGCAGAAGACTTCTGCAGAACCATCAGTAACTTTTCTTTGGAGTACAGGGCCACACGGCAGACCATCCTCCTGCAGAGAGAGAGGGAACGACAGAAAAGCGGGGCAGAAAGCCCGGGCCCGAACACTCCTTCTGTCAGACGGAAACATCAGCAAACTTCGACGCAGGTTTTTTTTTCAGATGCTCTTAAAGTGAAGTAACTTTCTGACGAAATGATAGACAGGTTTTGTTAATCTGTCTGTTGATCCACCAGGAAAATGAAGAGCAACGTAGGCTGGAGGAGGTGCTTAGAACACCTGAGTCCACCCCAAGGCAGGATGTCACTCTGCCTCGAAACCGCAGGCGAATGACTGACATCCAAGGTACTTTACATAACATGCAATAAAGCCTGTTGTGCTTGTCTTGATCTCCTTAATCAACTGAATCTGTTACTGAATCCATATTTGTCTACTTCTCAGGTCCATTCTCAAGGAAATTAAAGTGGTGACCTTGCTGGTACACTTTCAAAAACCACCCATTCACTGGTGTATTGGAACAAATTTATTTGTGATTGTTGACATTGTTGGTAAAATTGGTAAAAAAAAAAATTGTGCCAGTGTTGATTATTACAGAGAAAATGGACAGGTGTATGAACTTTCACATGCCATATTTTTTTATTTGTTTAAGTCTTAAAATGAAGATGAAAAAAGAAATACAAGACATGTGTGTGCTTTAATAAACTCAATAAAAACAACAATAAAATGTGTATGATTATTTTTATTTCCCTTCATAAATGTTTTTGCAGTTACACCTTTAGTATTTTACCAAAATAAAGTGTCAAATATGATGAAAACAAAAATCTGACCCTCTTCAGAATTATTACATTACATCACAATGTAACAAAGCATTGTGACATTTTGTTAAAACTTGTAACTTTGTATCATGTCTCTGTTATTCCAAACATTCTATTTCACGTTACATTGTAATACAGACACCGTATTTATTGTACATTCCAAACACTATGACATCACATAGCAAACACAAGAAATGAAATAAATTAAACCAAAACAAAATTTTAAAAGTATATGATATGAACATAATAAGATTAATCAATCAATGCATCTTCTCTAAAAGCGACTGAAAAATGCTTTCAGTTTTTTTTTTTTTTTCAGAAATAAATGCACAGTTTCTTGGCGGAAATCCATCATAACTAAACAATGCCAAAATAAATGCACACAATAAACGGAACATCTGTAATTATTCTACATTTCACATCAATGTCTCGCTTTTTTAACATAGTTTTTAACTGAATAACATTTATTTATTCTATCTAATAAATATGCATGTTAGAGTTTAAAATTAATTTCCTTAACTCTATTTTACACTCATACTTCAACTGTTGTAGCCGAACACGCAACCTGTGACGTCATGCGGTACCCGTCCCCCGCCTATCAGCTGTTGCTCACGCGCGTCCAGGAGCGCGCTTCCGGCCAGCAGCGCGTTGGCACGTCAACTACGTCACGTCTGTGCGCTGATGTCAACAAATAAAAAAAATAAAAATAAAATTAATTGTTAAGTAAATAGATACATAAAAATACATAAAAATATATGTTTCTACAGCTAAGAAAATAAGAAGCGTTGACAATCTTTTAAGGTTTTATTAAAACACAAATAAATAAAAGGACCGTTATCGTCATTAGTGAGGTGGACTGGCAAGCGTTTTAACCAATCCCTGAAGAGCATATTGTCACATGCTAGTTTAAACAGCCAATCAGAAACCAAGTTTCTGTGGTGGGCGTGACCTTCCCCGCCGTGTGTCCGATCCGACGCCATTTCGTGTCCACTGGCTTCAAGGTGATACAACCAGCCTGCGGAGCCGTAAACGGATCTTTACCCACTCAAGTTAAAAAACAGCGTTGAATTTTACTCATTTTTGTATTAAGCTCCTGGTGAGTATTTTTAACCGAGAGATTTTTTCCCCTATCTTTTTTTATTTTTTTTCCTGACTTTGAACCGTCTTTGGGACCTTTTTTTTTGTTTTTATTTTTAATGCATTTTTCCTGGCTGGTGTTCCCGAGACTGTGTTGGCTTTTAGTGGCGTACATTTTGTGCTGGCAGTGTGAGCTGCGCAGAAACTAGTGTGAAGTAGCTTCCGCAGCAGGATTTTTGCTTTTGTTTTTGCGAATTTGAAACAGAAAAAAAAAAAAGAAACCTCCATTTTTCAGGGCTGCTGTGTGTCCGTATTGTTTTGTCTGATTGTGGTCGAGGCGAAGAAGTATGGAGGATTGTTCCAGTGTTTTCTGGACTGTGTGTCGCCCTTTTTTCTGGAAACATGTTTTTAAAGATGTATTTTTTTTATTATTCTCGTCCTGTGTTTTGCCCCCACCCGTTAACTTGCAGCTTGCATTTGTTGACAGTGACTCATGAGAGATGACCCCCTCCCCATTTTCTTTGTGATTTCGGCGGTGCTGAGACAGTATATTTCCTGCAGCAAAACAATCAGGAATGATGTAATTTTTAAGGCAAGATGGCTTTTTTTGTTTTTGTTTTTTTGTTTTTGTTTTTGTTTTTTTTTTTTGGTAACACCCCCTCCTCTCTCTCAAAATACATGTGGGCGTTTTGAAGGGACATTAACACCATTTGCTTGGTTGTATTGTGCAGTCATGGACCTGGAGTATCTGTGGCTTTTGATGATTTTGTGCATGTGGTCATTACATTTTGAAGAAACCCATTGATTCAGTAGCGTCGGAGGAGGACGGCCTCCGGAGGGGCCGTAGTCGGGCCTCCTTTTTCCCCCCGTTTTTCATCAGCTTTACGGTCGATCAAGTTGCATAGATGTCTGTAAAAACTCCTTATTTACTGTGCAATAAAGCTTTACAGCAGGATGAGGAGGGTAGACTTGCAGTTGACCCCTAAAACTGTAAGACCCCTGTTGTCTTCATTTATTTTTACCCCCTACTGTACCCCTCCCCTCCCCTTCCTGTTGGCCCCCAAGTGTGTCCTCTGCAAGTGTCCTTGAGCTGGAGTCCCTCCCGGCTCCAGGGGCGCTGTTCTGCAGCCGACCCTGAAGCCCGGGGCCCCCCCACCCCCATGACAAGGAGGGCAGGCAGGAGTGAAAGTGTAGGGAGCCACCAAGCCCCCCCTCACCCAGACTGGGGGCTGCCCTGATGTGCTCTTTGAGGCTGATAGTCACTGTCTGAAGTCAGTTTTCGGGTTCAGTTTCACTGACGTTTAACTGATTTTTAAATTCATTTCATCCCCCTTTTTTTCTTTCCTCTCTTTCTTTTGTTGCATGACCATTTGAGTCCCAGCGATTCTGCACATTAACAGCCGAGCAGCGGTGCTGATGCCTCCTGTTTACACCTTTGCTGCGACATTAGTGGGTTTATTTTCACTGTCATCAGACATTTTAAACATCGCTATCTGCAGCAGGTCTGCATTAGAGGAAAGTCACGAGTACAAGAGTAGTTCAGTGTAGTGTGATAAACAGCCATTAGTTATTCATCACATAACAACACCAAGTACTTGTTCCTCATACAACAAGTTCATTCTTGTAGTAGCCTGCCGATGGATAAAGTGTAAATCTGTGATATAATTACTCATCAGATGATCATTTAAGGGGATATCTCCGCACATAAAAGAGTTTATAGAGTGTTTTCTGTCCAGCAAAAAGGTCTTATTTGTCTTTTCTTTCTATTTCACGTTTGAGTAACTTGGGCCAGTTTCTTTAAGTCAATAAATTTTAACAATTATATTCAGTCCGTTGTGACAAAATTTAGAGCAAAGGTTGACCTGTGTGAAGTGTAGGTTTTAAAATGAGCAAATATCTGAATAAATTAGTGTATTTTAGAGTTTGAACACATTTATAGTGAAAATGTGTTAAATCGTGATTTTTTTTTCTTCAACTTAGTTTCCATACTTTGATCTCCCTGTTTGTGATAATAATTCATTTTTAGAGGATCCTCTCTTCTAATATTACGTTTTTTTTTGTTTCCCCCTGTTTAGTTTTTGAAGCCACTTTTTTGAACAGCGGCAAATCGTAAGTTGGTCTCAACCTTTTTTTTTTTTTTTAAATCTTTTTCACCTCAACTTTTGCATCTCTTTTTTTTTTTCATATATTCCACTTTTGTTTTCACCCTTTTGTGACTCAACCCGTTCCTCACCCTTTTGGATTTCCTAGAGCAAGTAGCATGTAGTGTTTTTTCCTCTTTTAATTTTTTTTGTGCTGTGAAAAGTAGAAAACCTTAATCTTAAACTGTTTTAACACTAGCAGCGTCTCACATGAGCTTCCCACAAGTTCCCAGTTTGTGATAATCAAATGCAAAATGTGCCATGTTGATTATTTGACCCCCCGATATGTATTAATGATGAATAACACTCCCTCAGATCCCTTCTGCATTTAGTCCTTAGATTAAGGACCAATGACTGACAAAGGATAAATAAGTCCCAATTTTTGCTGCCTTTGCTTGGTAATGGTATTTTTCTTCTGTTTTTTATGAGTGTGCATGTTATTTGGGAGTTGGATCTGCTCCATTACCCCAGAAACTCAAAGATAACTGCTCTTGATGATAATGATTGCAATAATGATAATAGTGATGATGTCACGGTCATCAGCCCAAAGTTTGTGCCCATTAAAATAAGCATGTCTGCTGAATACCGTGAATCACTAACTTATCCAGTAATCACTAATGCCAATTCTACTGGATTAAAAGCAATTCTCTTTGATGAACCCTCTGATCAAATCCAGATGTTTTCATCAGAAAGTTTTGAGGTTGCATTGCTCACATCTGTCAGAAGTTACACTGAGCTTTAAAAACCTCATTACAGGTGAAGACAGTTTTCCTATTCATAGTTATCACTCCATAAATCTATGAAGTACACACACAAACAAAATATATCTCCATGCACATCTGCACACAAAGTGCAAAGCTGCTGTTTCCGCTGTTTTTGTCTCATCTGTCCTCCAAGCATGAACCCAGAGAGCTGCAGGTCGCAGTGTCTTTCACAGTTGAAGCACAAACATCAAACCAACACACACACACACACACACACACACACACACACACACACTGATCTGTTGTAATGAACCCACGCTCCAGTCAAAATGAGACTAAAGATTTCATCATATCTGAGCTGCAGGCCTCCACAGTGAAGTCCAGATGAAACAGGATATAATAGTTAAAACAATGTCTCATATTTTAATTTCACACTGCGGTGAATGGGTCCTATTAATATGAGGGGCCACAGTCAGCAATTAGCCTCTAATAAAGGCGTTAAGAAGTATTAAGATATTGAATTTGTAATGAAAATACCAGAGGGATTTTACAGTTTAAGTAATCCAATATAATAGATCTGCAATCAGCAGTGCCTCAGTGAAGCTTGTGTTGTCCATTAAAATTATGAAGTGTTGATTAAAGGTTAGTATCTTGCCTCGTTTCACTTCCAGGAAGGCGTTAAAAAGCCACAGTAATAAACGGTGAATGTTGAAACTCACTGCTGGCACAGATGCTGCCAAATTAGATAGTATGGAGAAATATGCCAAAGTATAGTGTCAGTGCTTACACAGATCACCACTGCCAAAAAGACAATTTCAGCATATTTAATGAACACTAATAAATCAACCACTGCTGAGAGATCATACAAAAACACTGTGGGTTTCACATGGGGTTATTACATGTGAGATATTCCTGTTATTTTGTCCACCTAATGTGTAAATGAATCCAAAATCTCCAATAAGTGTTCCTCCTCTCACTGTTCAACAGCTGTGTTCAGCATCAGCCATGAAAAACCACACACAGCTCTCGTATATAAACCCACTTGAACCCCAACATGCCACAGAGAATCAGAAACATTCGCTAAGCGCCGTGCGATAGTCCTTCCCGTCCACCTCCCTCCAGCTGCCGCGGACACCCTGTCAGCTCGCCAAAGCGACAGAAACGTGCCGGCCAACTCACGCAGAGGGGAGCGAAGCGTTAAGCTTTGGCCAGGCTGCCCGCCGCAGACCATGTAATCCCCCCGCTAGCAGCTACCGGCCCGGAGGGAGGGAGGGAGAGCCTGCCACTGGGCCACATTTTTCATCCCAGCTGGTGGCGTTCTGGCAGGTGAGCCGTGGCTGTTTGTAATCGGCCGAGGTGGCTGATAATGAGGCGAGCGGAGAGGGAATTAGCAAAAACATGAGGCAGGCACACAGAAGGCCGACGAGGACAGCCAGCACTTACTCGTGGGGGACTTGCGTGTTCTGATTCTGAAAGCAAACAAGAAAATATATATATTCATCTACAGGGGTGGACAAAATAACAGGAACACCATGCAGTAAAACCCTGGATTATTTCTGAGCCTTGTTTCATGTCAGCAGTTTAATTAAACAAAAAAAGAAATAAAAGAAATGCCTCACAGTCAGTGTTGGTGAGGGTCTGCATGTAATTCTTAATTCTGTCAGTGTGGCTTCTCTATGCTTGGCAGATGACCCCCCCCCCCCCCTCTCTGCAATGTTACGCAACGTTGCAGTGTTTGCACTAATGCAGCAGCGACTGTCTGGGTCCTCTGTACTCGTATTAACGCTGACACACTTCACGCCACTAACTGTACAACACACAGATGTGACACGCTCGCGTAGCTGCCTTTTGTAATTTGCAGTTTACAGCATGCAGAACAGCAGAGGCAAGCGGATTAGGACGTGACATGTGGACTCCACCTTTCTTTTTTTTAAAACCTTATAATGCAAAAATGATTAGAGAGTTGAAACCAACAGCTGTAACCAAACATTGTGAGCCTCATTTAAGTGGTTTTATAAATTGTGTCCTGTAGGCGTAAAGTAATGGAAGTTACCTTTAATGTAAATACAAATTTAAGAAGGTTAAAAAGACATTAAAGAAGCAGCTTTCTCACTTTAATGCAGAATCTTGTTTTGCCATAACAACCAATCATTTATCCCACAGGTTTTTTTTTTTTTTTAATGCCCGCCTTAAAAAAAACTCTACCACCTTCTTGAATTGGCTAAAAAAAGAAAAAAAAGGGCAAACTTTTTGGAGGTGTAGTAGATGTCTCCATCTCTCATAGTTCCTCGACGACCCTCTTCTCTCCAACAGACTCAGACAGGCAGGCAGACCTCCACCGCCCCGAGTACAGACACAATGGAGTGAGTGCTGGCTGCTTCATGACCCCATCACACTGTCTGTTCCTCTGTCTGATCTCTCCTTTTAGAGCCCCCCCTTCTTGAAAGTGGAAAACACACATTTAGCACACGTGTGAGAGATGTTGAGGATCTCTCTCTGTTCTTTAGGAGGCAGAAAGTCTGAGCCACACCTTCACTTTTCACATATTTATGCATGATTACTATGTCATTTAGTTAATATAAGGATTGGTAAACGCAGTTGTCATGCATTAGTAGTAAAAGAGCATATAACGTGTCATTAGTGCTGAATGATCGATCAATTGAGCTGATAAGTAGAATTTGAATTAACGACAGGTTTGATGATTTGCTGCAGAATTTCAAGTTGGAGGAACTGCTGCTTTTCTCCGTTTTATAGCATTCGACTCTTTGTTCTATAAATCAAGCTTTTTTTAAGATGTTAACAACAATTTATGAATACAAAGATAATCGTCAGTTTAAGCCCTGTGCAGACTTTCACCATTTTTTAAAATTGGACACATGCTCAAATCTTAGGCAGTGTAGTTAAAGTAAATTATTAAAGACTCACAAAACTCCCACTGACATTGGTATATTTTTATCTTTGTGCTTATCTGCTCCTTCCTGTCTCCCTCACCTCTAAATATTTCCTTATTCCCCGTCTCATATCTCCCCTCCTGTCCTCCGCCTCCAGCCTCATGGCCAGCAGCAACGTGACCAACAAGACCGACCCTCGCTCCCTCAACTCCCGCGTCTTCATCGGCAACCTCAACACCCTGCTGGTCACCAAGGCCGACGTGGAGGCCATCTTCTCCAAGTACGGCAAGATCGTCGGCTGCTCCATCCACAAGGGCTACGCCTTTGTGCAGTACTCCAATGAGAGGAACGCCCGGGCCGCCGTGGCCGGGGAGGACGGCCGCATGATCGTGGGACAGGTGCTAGGTGAGGTGGAGAAGTGCAATTTTCTTTTCAAACTAACCGTTTTTTCCACAGTTTTTTAGAGAAAACAAGACTGACATAAGTCTGTGATGTTGTTAAAATTACTTCTAACTGTTTATTTCTTTGCATGGGTGGAAAAAAGGAGGCAACAACCAGGTTAGACTCAATGCTGACTTGAATAAGAAGAAGCAAAGTACTCAAAGGTTGTATTTAAACACAGATATTTCTTATATAGCTCAGTGTGCAAGATGCCATTTGCCACTGTTGCATGATGTTGACGTCCCCCTTGTCTCTCGACACACTTCAGAGAAAACATTTCACTTCCAGAAATGAACACAGTCTGCCGTGGCCGTTCAGTTCTCAGATTAGACGGTGTTTGTTTGAGGATGCATGAAGCATCGAGTGGGTGAGATTTGTCAAGGTTACTTTTATTGTCTGCCTTAAAGAAATAGTTCATCTTGGCCAGATACTGGTTGCCTGGCAACCTCTTGGTGACATCAGGGGTCCTGCAAATTACTGTACCAGCCCCCCCACACAACCCCAAAATGTCATGTTCCCTCTTTACTATAATGTAGTTAAAGTGATTATTTTGTGGGTTTTACAGTGGTGGAGTGAATTTTGTTTCCTTTGCGCAGAAGCAGACAACTGTTTACATTTGTTTACAGGTTTTATGCTAAGCTAACTAGCGGCCAGATGCACATTTCATGTGTACTGTGCTTAATATGAAAATGATTTTGATTTAATTCTCTGCAAAAAGGCGTCTCAGTTTGAAGTCAAAGCAGTGCTGGGGCCTGTCCCAGCATGCATTGGGCAAAAGATAAAGAAAGGCCCAGAACAGGTTCTGTTGTAGAAAAAACAAACACAAATAAGACGAATGAAACCAAAAACCAGACAAATACATATTCACAGACTCATCTATCGCAAATTAGAGTCTCCACTTCACTTTTACATTCAAACAAACCTTTTTGCGTTTGGTGATAGTGCCTCTGTCACCATGCTGCCCTCTAGTGTTTAAAACCAGGAACAACCCTGACAGTGGATTTTAAATTTTTATTTTGTATCAGTGATCTTTAAAAAGATCAACATCTGTCATAGAGTGAAAACAGATAAGCAGCTATCTGCTCTGTAACTAATTATTTGCAGATGCCACCTGTTCCAGCAAAACTTGGCTTAGTCTTCCAAAATAACATGAAACAGGTGGAGGCGACGGAGTGATAAAAATGTGTTAATTGAGATTTCACACTTTCTGTCTGTAACATGATCTGGTAATGGCTTCTGGCAACTCTTAACTTTCGTTTCCGCCTGTCCTCCCTCCCTTTGTTTTTTACCTCCCTCAGACATCAACCTGGCAGGCGAGCCGAAGCCTCACAGGTCAAAGACGGTGAAGCGATCTGCAGGAGACATGTACAGGTGTGTACGCACTGATTACGCTCGCACCAGCATCGGCGCAAGTTCACTAATCCCACTTTAAGACAGGTAAAGTCACAGTATTACATCATGTCAAAGATGAATGCATTTTGCTGTAGTTCATCTTTCCACCTCGTGTCTGCTTTCTCCACAGTTCATCTATCGATTTGGACTACGACTTCCAAAGAGATTACTACGATCGGTAAGCTTTGTGTGCTTTATATTGTTTAAAAGTTGTTTTTTTTCTATTCATCCCCTCAAAGGCAGAGTGCAGGTTTTAATACTTTTATTTTATGTCTTTGAAGGGCCACTATTTTAGCCCCCAAAACCTAATTCCTATGAAATCCACATAATATCTACACATGATGCTGCATTTTGCTTTTGGATAATCTTCACTAATTCTCAGAGAAACTGCCGAGAAAATTAATCTAACCTCAGAAATAGGGCTTTATCTTTATGAGTACTACAAATATTTATACTGAAGTCAATATAATACGTTAGTTTTCTTTTGAATTAATTTACGTATGTGATTTATAAGTCAAAAATACCTTAACTACCTTTATTCCAAACCAGCAACCTGTAGCGGGAGTTTTACTATATTTGTTTTTATCCTAAATGCAGGTGCTTCCTTATATGATTATGTAGAATTAGAAACCGAATAATCAAAAGTACAATTCATCAAACTGCATATTCTTCACTCAACACCTAGAGAGTGAATAACTAAAGTCTGTCTCAGCATTGAGCCTTGCCTGAGAAACAATACAAACGGAGAATGAAGTAATGACAAAAGCAAAGCACAAATTTTAAAAGAAGTTACGCATTTCATGGCATAATATTTTTTTCAGAAAGTCGATGCAATTCAGTTTAAATGTGTCTGTGTGAATAGATGTTTCAGTTTAAGTGTAACTGAGCT
>JAOXYL010000051.1:4761717-4771857 GCA_028564955.1 Terapon puta | reverse complement strand
TGTAAGATCTTCTCTGCACAGACAGGAACTAGTCAGACTAACAGGAAAACACTCACCCTTCTTTCTGCACTGCACTGTAAGTATTATGTTGGTAAAAGGTTTAAATCACAGGTGGCTTTGAATTGATTTTCACTTCAAACTTTGTTTCAACCGAAGATGTATTTAAAATCACTGTAAAGAGTTTAATTAAGTTGTCAAGTTATTATTTTTATTAGTCCCTTATCAGTGTCTGTACAATGAGACTCAAAAAGAGGCCTCACAATGTCTAGGATTTGGATGTGTTCTTAAAAGTGGCATTATTTTTATTTGTTGAATCAAAATTGGAACTACATTTTACAATTTTATTTGTAAAGTGAGGTTTTCTGCTCACATCATGTCAGAAGGAAATGTGATACACCATATCTGTCATAAAATGAATGTCATGTATATAGAGTAATTTATTTTTAGTGCTGTATGTCATTGCTTTTAACCTCTAGTTAACTTGCATTTGAATGAAGAATGTTTTTTTAATGTTGCTGAACTGTACTTTGCTGATTTCCTTGTTTTTGCTGCAGGTCTGTCGGCAACCTGTGTCTGCAGTTAAAGCGACATATCCCCATGTAAGGTTATTATTGCAAAAAAAATATCTTCACTTGCCTGAATGGTTTATAGAAACAATCTCTGCACATGTATTTTATCTAGCATGAAGAACTGGCTTTATTGTTTGTCTCTTAATTTCTATTCAAGACACTTTTGGTCTCACCATGTGGCGTCTATGTAAATGTTTTTTGTGCATATGTGTAAATACTGTAATATTATACCTAACCCAGATCTAACTCTCAGATTTAAAACTTCATATATTGTGAATACAGTAAGATTTCTGACTTTTAGTGCCATCTTGTGGTCTTATTGGTTATTGCTCCTGCATTTATTTATTTTTTGTTCATGATCCTGATTTATTTTAACCCGAACAGAATCCACTTGTCAACATTTAAAATATTCAGATATATAATGTAACCCTAAATCTGTGAATAAAGACAGTTTAATTATTTGTGCCTTATCCCAGCCTCCCTGTGTGTTTGTGTGTTTGTGAGTAAATGGACTTGTTTCATTCAAACTATTTAGTAATTTAAAAAATAAAGGAAGTCTGGACAGTATTTTCTGAAAGCATATAATCTGTAATATGAATCTAGGGAATTATTGTAACATGACATTACTAAGGAATAAATGTTTGAAACTTAAAAACACTTACATTTAAGCCTTATATAACTTTTCCCTGAAAACAATCAGTATGTACCTGCATGTAGTTTGAACTCTGACCTTTGAATTTTATTTTTATTCATCTTTAAAATCCCTCAAGTATCCAACATTTTCTTCTTTTGCACTATTTTAACATCTTGCTGAATATAATACTTTATATTGTACTATAACCTTTTGATTTCTCAAGGTAATAAAGGAGGCAGAAAGACTGAAACAGAAGGTAGGCATGAAAATAAATATAAGATAGAGATTTAAAAACAGAGAGAGAAAGAGGCAAAGACAATTTATACTAAATGTCAGAGGTTTCCTGTGTCACAGTGAACATGCACAAGGAGAAACAAAGTAGATCCTCAGGACAGAGGACGGACACACCCTGCAGCTCTACAGCTGATCTGAATGAGCACCTGACCATTCACAGCTTTTCCCACTTTGCTTTTTGTTCAACTTTTTAGCCCGGAAAGTCCTGAAATCAGAGCAGGACGGAGCTCAGGTGTTCTCACAAAGGTCCGCCTATTTTTTTTTTCTTTCTGTCAAACCAGTCAGACTTCTCCTCGCTGTGAAGGGGAAGTGAAGGACTCTGTGTGCTGCAACTTCTCCAACTACTCTTCTCCTCCTCCTCCGTCTTCTTCTCCGTGTTGTTGTTGCTTTGCGACGTTTGTTTTGCTGTCTGCTCGTTCAGTTGTTTTTTCACCCTGAGGTAGGCACACTGCTCCTTTCATTGTGTTGTTACCGTAGTCAAACATTCCTCTGTACCGCCTGACACAATGCGCCCTGTTGTTTGTGACGCTGCGGGCAGGACGCGCGCCAAACTCCGTTCAAAATTCTGCTAATTTAAATGTTTGCCGGCTTTTTACCTACTTGCACGCCATACAAAGCGGGTAAAAGGAGTAATAAGCTGTCAGGTGAAGGCTTTCTTTAATACGGCTTGATCTTCTTCAATAAAGCATCACCTATGACACAATACATGGCAACTTCTCCCATCAGCCTGCTCCAGTTTCACCCTGAGGCTTATTTAACTTCAAGGGTGGGCTCTGGCAGGTGTTTTGACCTAAATAACTTGCAAGTAAAACCCGATGTTTTCTAATAGAAGTTAGGTTTTCACAAAAGCACTCCAGTAATACTTTACTTTTGCAGGCTTGCCATTAATACATGTTATCTTAATTTGAAAAATATCTGAATGGAATTTGGTGAGTGGCTCTTAAGAGAACAGCTGATGACACTTTTATAACACTGTTGCACTAACTTGTGGCTGTCAGTCTGTATTTACTCTTAGTCATGTTGTCCTGCCTTCCTCACACCCTAACACTGAATGTGTTTCAGCATGAACATGTTCAGGAGAGATAAAGGCTCATCAGCCCCGACCCCAGCGGTCCCACCGAGGCCCAACAAAGAGGTGTGTAGAGGTGGTGCAGGCTGGTGTGATTGTTTGTTGTGTTTGTTCCACTAACCGAGGCCTTTGCTTATTGTCCAGGATCTAGACCATCCCATCACACACAGCCTGAACACACAGGATCCAGGGAGGGTCACAACGTCACAGGTAAACAAACACGCACACACAAACGCACACAAACAAAGCTGCCTCCAAACATTTTGATGCAATTATGTCTTGGCCAAGGTGAGTCCCATGAATCTGTTAAAACTTCTGACACCGTTGGTTCCCATTGGGTGTTCATACTGTTGTTCAGCCAAACCGATCCCAACACGTTTGCTGAATCGGCCGAATCGCTGCCTGATGTGTGTTTTGTCATAATTAACCTGTGTGTCTGCACACAACAGAGGAGTGGCGTGATGGGAGTGATGCAGAAGGTCAACCCGTTCAAGTCCACCTCACAGGTGAAGTACGACAACGTCGAACAGCAGCTGTTGTGATTTTGATCACCTGGTGTTAAAAATGAGTTTAAACTTTCCGTCTTTATTCAGGCTCCCTCTACAGTCGACAAAGTTCCATCCTCTGAATCGTTAGAGAAGGAGAAAGAAACCACACAGGTGAGGAGGACTTGAATCTAACTAATGTGCCGTTACTGTACAGGGCAGGCCAGTGTGCGCTTACAAAGTAAAAGTAGGTTTTGTCTACTTACATCAAAGGTATGAATAACTTTCTTTTCATTTAAAGCAGCTTTGTTGACAACTATTTTGATTCCTGATGCAACCAAACTCTGGTTTTAAGGAGTAAGCCTGACTCATTTGTTTGTAAACTAAAGTTTCAAGATATATAGTTTTTTGTCATTTATACCTCATGCATCATTATGGATAAAAAATTGATTTGACCAGTATTTTGGCTGTGCTGGTGCATGTGGCACAGTTTTTGTAAGAGTCTCTCTTGACCAATTTTGGAATTCATATTTAATTTTTTAAAACAGATCAATTCAACACTGTGAAAAATTACTACCTTCCATCATTTGAGGACAAAAAAGTCCAAAAAAAAAATGTTTAATCTCACAGCCATTACAAAATATAAACATGCATTCTATAATGTTAGTGTCATTTCATTAGTTTGTTTTTGTCGGTGTTATTAGCTTAGTTGGCTATTTAAGGAAAGTGTGTGTGTGTTTGTTTGTTTGTTTGTTTGTTTGTTTGTTTGTTTCATGCGTCTTTGTAGACAGATTGACCTTAATCTGACCATCTTGTAAAACTTGTAATGTCTGATAAAGGTCTTTTTTTGGAGGTGGACAAGAGGGTTGTAGATTAACTGATGAGGGTTAAACTGGTATCGTCTAATTTTCAGTTTTCTTCAATTATACTGACAAAAGTGAGGCAAAAAGAGATGTAATAATGACAACTGAGAAAAAAAAATTGAAGCAAAAGCAGGAAGCAACAGAAACAATAAAAGCTAACAGATGGTTAACAGATAATAAAAAAAGATTACATTACAAAGAAAAAGAAGAAGTATAGAAAAAATGAAGTGATTTAACAGAGGTCACTGATTCTGTGAGCATTATCGCCTGTAATGCGATGGCATTTTAATTCAAAACGTTACTCTCGGCTGATTAAATAAACTTCTTCTCAAGAGCAACTGAAGCAAAAATGTCAAAGAGCAAACACACATTCCTTTTGTTGTACAGAAAAAGTTAGATTAGAGTTAGTTGAAGACCAGCGTCTTTGTCTCAGATGAGATTCTAGACACTTTTATTTGCACTTTTTCATGTATACAGTGATAGTTTCTGAGTAAATCAGGGTCAACTTAACTCCACTCCAGAGGGAGGAAATGGTGTGTGTGGTGTGAATAAAACCTTCTTAAAACAAATCTCGATTTTGTTCAGATGAGACGTTTGAAATGAGTGAAAATGGGTCCTCACTTGTTTCAGCTAAGACACAGTGTGGATGTTTTAATGCCCCCTGTTCCTGCTGTAAATTAAAGACTATTAGATAAAAGGTCTAAGTCGGGTTTGTCACTTTCTGAAACATCTGGGACTTATTTCAGGGCCCTGGTGTGCTGAGAGGGGTCATGCAGAAGGTCAACCCGTTCAAGTCCAGCTCCCAGGTAACCACAGCACCGTCTCTAAATTTAGCAGAGGATCTGTGTCGGATAATAAGGCGTCCACTCAGATTTTTTTTTTTTTTCACACAGGTCTCTAAAGCTGCATCTTCGGAGTCACTGGAACAGGGACAAGTTTCAGACTCCAACCAGGTGGGTGAACGAACCATCATTTCGCAGAGATGGAGTCACCTTCTTGTACTTAAACTCACAAAAAAATGTTAAATATAGAAACTAGTATATATGGAGAGTTTATCAGGTTTCTCCTGGCCATCAAACTCTGAATTTTAAATGTAATTTTCCACTTTAGATACTGTAAACTGTCCCCTCTAATATTCTGCATGTGTTGCAGAACCCGGGTGTGTTCAAAGGGGTGATGCAGAAAGTCAACCCGTTCAAGTCCTCCACACAGGTACTTCTCTGTAAATGTAACGTGAGATGTTCAGTGACCTGTAGATCATTTAAACAGAAGTAAAAATGTGACCACAGGGTTGATGTTTTGTTAGATCTGACTGACAAACTGACAAACTTACTGATATCAAGCGATGATATAGAGTTTAATATTCTGATTTACACAGTCAGATCTATACAGTCTACAAACAAATGAAGGTGAATCACTTCTGCCGGATGTAGTTGATGTTTGTCCCTTTCTTAATTATGGATGGATGTTATTAAGACGGGGGCTCATAGAGGTAAAAACAGAAAGATGAGTCTAGGAGGTATGGTTGATATTGGAATAATTCTGAAAAAGTTCACGTCAAACAGGTTTTTTTATTTCTTATTTTTTTAAAGGTGCCAAAGAGCGATCCTCAAAATGACTCTGCAGACCTGCTAGAGACAGAAAAAGAAGTTCAGGGCAAACAGGTGAAGTGGTGCATCGAACTCGAACTGATTTGCAAATATAAAGCTTGTTTATATGTTTCTATTGCTTCGGGTGTCCTGTTTATGTGTGTTTATTGATTTTCAGAACCCAGGGATGATTTCAGGAATGATGCAGAAAGTCAACCCGTTCAAGTCGTCCCAGCCAAAGGTACCAGCACTGCTGACAACACTGGGCGGATGAATTTGTATCGACTGTGTTTGCTGTTTTTACTTTTACTGGACATTTTTAACATCCTCAGTTTGGTTTTTCCTCATTTGATCTTCCCAGGACAGCCGGCCTCTGCACAGCGACCTCTCCTCCAGCAGTGGGAGCTTAGATAACAACAACCTACCAGAGAAGCAGGTAGATCTTCTTTTTTCTGTTTGGTTTCCTTTAACTGGTCTTGTAGGTGGAAATAAAATATATAAAATGAAAATAAAATATCTTATATATGTTGAGTATCTAATAAGGACTAATCCCGTATCTTTATACAATCTGTTTTGATCAGGTGAATTGGGAGTATTTTCAGTGCTTTACCATTGTAGACTGAAAGAACTTCTTGAAGCAAGTTCACCATTTATCTTTAGTTAGTCTTATAACTATATATATATATATATATATATATATGTATATATGTATATATGTATATGTATATATATGTATATGTATATATATGTATATGTATATGTATATATATATATATATCAGAGTAATGTTTTATAAAAGCACACAAAAAATATGAAATTTGTGGAGTAGCAGCATACATTGTTGTCATTGCTGTTTTTCTTGCTACTACCACCAGATGGTGCCAAAGATTTAGTTTTAAACATTTACTACATGTATGTTTTTTTTTTTTGTCCACCTACTGATTATTACCCACATAGATTTAGTTATTTTTTTCTTTTCAACACTTTGTTTTTTCTGTAATTATGTGAGTCCTATCTTTTGTTTTAGACCCCCGGGATG
Source organism: Terapon puta (assembly GCA_028564955.1). Classification (NCBI taxonomy): domain Eukaryota; kingdom Metazoa; phylum Chordata; class Actinopteri; order Centrarchiformes; family Terapontidae; genus Terapon; species Terapon puta. The sequence continues at coordinate 4,765,315 of JAOXYL010000051.1, read as the reverse complement.
TTCAAGGGGATGATACAAAAAGTAAACCCCTTTAGGTCTTACACACAGGTACTGAGCACAACATCAACCTCTTCCATCCATTTGGATTTGTATGTTTTGATTTTTGATTCAAAAGGGAAAAAAAAGTTTAATGTTTAATGCTCATATTTGACCTATTGCTTTGTTGTGCTGCAGGTGCCAGATGAGGAATGTCAGACAGACTCTCCAATTTTAGCTTCCTCTCGAAATAGTCAGGTACATTTGAAAGTTACACAAACTTTTTTTGGGACATGACGATTTATAAGGCCACAGGTCACCACATCGGTCATAAGACCATTTAATGAAGATGCCTCAATCTTCAATTATTAACTTTATTTCTTTTTAATAACTATTTCTTAACTTATCCTATTTTGTTATCAGGAAAACAAAGCGATTGAGAGAGAGGACTCCACCAGCTCTGAAAGTTTGGATGACAGCACCATCGAGAGACATGTAAGTACAGTACATCTCATCGATGTTTTGAATGATTTAGAAATGAACAACGATGAAAGTTCCCACCCTCAGTTGGATTAATCAGAATAATCCCCAACATATCTTTCAAAGAACTCTTGGCAGCGACTGACTCTTTTATCTATTGTGGTTGTTATTCCAACATTGTACAAGAGAAGCTGATCGTTCTTTGATGCAATGTAATTTTCTTGCTGGACGGCATGTTTTCATTGTTACTTCTGGCACAGGAGAAGCAAACTTACCACAAGAAAACAATGACTGTTTTTCACCCAGGCTATTTATCGGTACCTGACATGAGCCAGAAAAACAAAGTGATAGAGTTTGGGGAAAACACCATGCCATTTTTGATTACAAACCAACTGTAGTAAGAGAAATAATCACCAACTTTTCCACAGTCAATTTGGTACATGGATGCCGACCCCAGCTATGAGGCTAAGAGCCAGCCAACAGAGGCACCGAAGAAGAGAACGAGGGTATGTTAAACAGGGGTCTTGGTCAAATTAAGCTAAAGTAACATGACATAAACCTGCCACCTAAAGGTTTCTGTATGTGCTGCCTTCTTTGACCACCAACACTCAAATCAAGGCAGATCCTAGTTGCTCTTTTGTGTGTAACCACATGTGCAGTTATTGGTCTTTGTATTGATGCAAGAGTCACATCTGTGTTCTTTATTTCTTCTGCAGACTTTCAGAATAAAAAGGATTCTGCCCAGTGCACTGTTCGGGTCAGGAACAAAGGTACGAGGCCACATTTCAATACACTGATAAATGAAGGGCTCCACCCCAAAAGACTGGATAATATTTACTTATTTGGTGATATTTATTTTCCATATTACTTTCTTTTTTTAACAGAGGCCAAAAGTTTGGAAGCAAGATCAGATTTATACTACAAAAGATAATAGTTTCATTGGTATTCTTTGATAATTATATAAGGAGTAACTTATCAGATGACATTTTTACTATAAATATTAGGTATTTGAGTTTTTCTTGCTAAGACTTTGCTTTTGTCAAAGTAACCTCCTCTGGCTTAAACAACAGCACCACATATACGAGGCGTTTGTTCTTAAGTTCATCAATAAGAGGCTGCTGATTTATGGGATGCGCTTTTCTGACTGATCAATCCATTTTATCCCACACAAGCTTAATCGGAGAGAGATATGGAGACAGAGGGGGCCAAATGATCTTTTGACAAACACCTTCCTCTTCTTTTTTTGTCTAGGTAACCACGTATACCTAAAGTTAATTTGCAGGAAATGCTGCATTAATGAAAGCAAAGTCTGATCATGCAGTAAAGACATCCACAAATAAATAAAACTCAAGGGCATTGAGAACTGAAACTTGAAGTTGCTTCCAAACTTTGGGCATGTACTGTATGTCCAGTTTATCTTAAAATAAAAATGAAGAAACGTATTATTTATTTGTCTTTGCTCTACAGGAGTCATCTAATACCCAGGCACCGCCCCAGGTGAGTCAAAACAAGGCAGCTTTCTCTGGAAAGCTCTTTTCAAACACAATTCAATGCTTTACAGGAGGTATAAAAGGATTTTTAATAGAATAATATCAAATAAAACCAACAAAAAGTGGTGAAGACTGCAGTTTAAGTGCAGTAATAACACATTTAGTCATTAAATGAGAGCCGAAGAGCAGGATTAAGACGACAGCTGAACTTCTGTATAGCTGTGCTTGTCAAGCGCACACATTACTTGCATGCAAATCAATCTGCAGTGGTATTATGAAACTATGTAAATAAAAGCATACACAGGTAGACATGGCTGTTTCAATAAAGAAGGCAGGGTGATATTTTAATAAAGGGCGTGCAGATAGAAGATATAATGGCTATGTAACTTCTATTCCAATAAGAGTCCCTTTGTTGGAGGAGATGTCACTCTTTTAACTCCACCATAACAAAGCAGCTGGTGGTTTCTTAGGTGAATTTTGTTGAGCGTTCTCCCTCATCTCTTTTCATTTCCTGTTGGCGAGTGAATCCCGTTGTCACATGGCAACTCTGAGCTTGAATGACAGGCTGAGCTGTTTAAAGTGAGCTGGACGAAATGAAACTTGCTCTGTATGCAGTAGTTCTTATTAAAGAAATCCAGGATAAGCACATTATTTAAGATCCGATTCATCAGTCTTGACTGTGGGTTTGTGGCCTTCCTGCTGTATCTGTTAGGGCCTCCATTCAACTTATTGCACTTCATGTGGAGAGAAAAGTGGAGGCAAACGGCCACAATAGTTTTTCTTTTAAAACTTCACTAAAGTCAGCTAAAATACTAGTGTCTCATATACAATTTTGACTTTATCAGTGGGATGTAAATCAACCTGACTGTTGATCTTTAAAAAAAAAAAAAGAAGTAACAAGTATGATCTTATAATAAAAGTAAAGCAAATGAATGGATAAGGACAATAATTAAAAAATATGAGCCCAATACAAAGTAAAACCTGGTCATCACACCAATGCGTACTCTGAAGTCTAAAAGTTGATTTCCACACACGTACACTTAAACTTTTTACAGCCGACAGTGGAAACCTCATCAAACTAGCTGACGTGAGAGACTCAGGACATAACATGGAGACGCTGTTCACAACATGACCTCTTGTACACTGGAAGACACCCAATACCTCACAATAAGTTATGATAGTAATCAGATACCGCTGAGTAAACCTCATTTTATTATCTGCTATTGGAAAGCAGTGAGTCCTGCGTGTTTGAACAACCTGTTGAATGACTTTAAGCTGCATTTCCAGTATGGCTCATTGCCTGAGGAGTTTTATTTAATCTAAAATCACCTGACAAACACCTGCTGCCTCTCTGCTGGTAACCTGCAATGCCAAGCCACACCTGTTCACTGAAACTAGATTTCCTGTGTAACCCAGGGATGGAGACACATTGATCCTAAATATTACAAAATCCATACCAACTGATTAATAAATAAAACAGTATAATATCTTATTACTATTACAGTACCATGGTAACTGGGAGCCTGTTGTAGACTGAATAGATAACAAGGCATTCTGGGAAATGCTCTCGTAATTGATGCAATGAGGAAAAAAAACATGGTTTTGTTAAGTTACTGAAATGTCGAAATATTCAGTTATTGATCAATACTTAA
>JAOXYL010000051.1:4744598-4761612 GCA_028564955.1 Terapon puta | reverse complement strand
GCTGCTGTATGAAACCACAATGGGTTTATGAGCATTCCTGACATGCTTTTAGATTATAATGACATTCATAACAACAAATGATGCCTCAAGACAAAAGTCTGAACCATTTTACAGCAGCAAAATAAATAATACCATGTGACAGCTCTGAGAAAAATGTGTGCAGTATTACTTATTATCATTTACTTTTCTTTTTTAGGAAGTGGTGGAAGTTCAGACGCTGGAGATGGCTGAGGTTCCGATGCCCAGTGAAGGGACAGTCGTCGACCCCTTGGACGTGAGCTTATTTTAATATCTCATCATATTAAAAAAATCACATGATTCTTTTTTTTCTGTGTAATTTAATTTCTTTGTGTGTAGACGAAATGATTCCAATGACTTTAAAATTCTTCACTTCCAGGATGAGGATGGCCTTTTGGACTGGTGGAAAACAGTCGAGGGTAAGCTCGATTTTTGACAGGTTTTTGTTGATTTATTGGTGATCCTGTTTGTTGAAGTTGAAACTAGTTGCTGCAACTGTCAATTTTTTGTGTGTCAGGTTGGGACGAGTGGAACGAGGCAAACAAGGATGATGAAGCTGAAGAGTAAGTCGCAGATCACTTTATTGCACACTCATTTACAATATCTGGATTTCCTGGTTGAAATTCTCTCATTCAGCTCCTTTTTTTTTGGTAGTAGTGTTGAACTGAAAGTCGCTTTTCCTTTTTGTCTCAGAGTGGTGGAACAGGCAGCTGACCGTGTCTTCATGGCGGCCCGTCTTTTCGTTCGCTTTTTCAATCAGCGTGGCGCCTCGCTCCAGCAGCGCATCCTGGAGCTGCTCTCCGTGGCTGACTCGGCCGACGCCTTCCACAAGAAAACGGTCACGGCCAGCGTTGGCGGCGGGGTGGCCAGCGTGGTGGGGTCCGTCACGACCATCACCGGCCTCGTTCTGGCGCCCTTCACGGCGGGAACGTCGCTCATTGTCACGGCGGTGGGCATCGGCGTGGCCACGGCAGGCGGGGTGACGTCAGCTTCAGCCAACATCACAGACACGGTCCATTCGAAGACGGACCGCAAGAAGGTGGAGAAGATGATCCAAGACTACCAGGAAGAGATTAAGGACATCAAGGAGTCCCTGGACTTTGTGCAGGTGAGAAGATCAGAAGCTTGTTGTGCAAAACATTTTACAAATCTCTTTACTCATGTTCTTTTAGCCCGGAGTGAGAAATTAAATATACGGCTCTGATTTAAAATGTGTGCACGGATAACAGCCTTCCTTTTTTTTTTTAAAACATAACAGAGCTGCTCTGTTGCTCCATCTCTTTTAAACAAAAGTCTTATTGTTGCAGTTGAGAATTCAGATCAAGTAATCAAAGTCTGTAATTCCTTCTAAGCTGTTCACTGGAATCTTGGTTTTCCGGTCCTGTGGGAAAGATTAATATTCATGTTTTCATGCCAACTAAAATCAAGAGCAGCAATTTGTAATAAGAATCTGCAAACATCAGGGCGGTAATGCGAAAGAATTGATAACATTTCTTTTTCAGCTTTTCGTTTAACAGACTTGGTTGCCTATGTGCACTTAAAATACTGGATTTCAAAAGCCTCTGGGGTTTAATCCTTCTGTAAAATCCCCCGTCTCTCTGACAGGAAGGAATGCAGACGCTTGAAGAGTGGAACTTCGAGCAGTATGCTGAGAGCATCTCAAAGAAGCACCTTAACCAGAACGTCAAACATGTCATGAAGGAGGGCGGCCGGGCTGGAAAGGCTTTACTGATCAATACTGAGAACCTGATCAGCACGGTTCAGGTGCTCAGTGTTGCTGGGGGTGCTGCTAAAGCCGCCCAGGTGATGACTGTCACCACCGGGGTCATGTCAGGTCTCTTCCTGGCCCTCGATGTCTTCTTCCTAGCGAAGGACTCTATGGAGCTCAAAAAGGGCGCGAAGACAGAATTTGCCACCAAGATCCGAGAGGTTTGTAAAGACCTACAGGACGGTCTGCTGGAGCTGAACCGCATCAAGGAGGAGCTGCAGAAAACCATGGACGGGATTGAAATCGAGGTGGAGGAGGAGGAGGAGGATGAAGAGCAGCTGAAGTCTGATCTGAAGAAACTTATTGAGCTTGAAGAATGAAAGATGCTGTTTACAAACCCAAACCAAAGCCTTAACTTCAAGAACTAGCTCTTACTGGGTAAAAATGTCTCGTCTGAAAGGACATTGTAGTTTTATAGTTTTTACAATTACTCCATTATAGTAATCATTTCTCAAAGAGTAGTAATATATTAAATATTTATATTATTTAAAGTAGTCATTTTGATTATATATTCTAAACCAAAGGTTTCTGTATCGTCTGTTTTTCATTGTTTTAATTAAAGTCTGTTTCTTAAAATAAACTACTTTCCTCCTTGTTTCACACTAGTTGCCTCAGTTGTGAAAAGTAGAAACTTGACACCAAACAGACCAGTAGAGGGAGGAAAATCTTACCGTGAGCAAGACTTCTGGGGTTGATGAGGCATGAACACCTGTACTCAGGAAGTCATGTACTGAATCCATGGATGAAGAAATGTTGAAGGACAACCTGGTCCAGTTTTTCCTCAGTGTTAAAACTTTACCTCTGCTATTTCAGAGGCTGATTACCGATCCTGTCAAGCAGATTATATTATACTGTGAATACAGTTCTATTCAGTGTATGTGCTAAACAGGATGAAGCCCATGTCAGGAAGCTTCACGTATCTTTATGGAAGGGTAATGGAAAAATAACTAAAATACCTGTATTGATCAGGTCCCTCTAAACGAGTGAGTATATATGCATGTCTCTCCTCGATGAGGTCATTCTACTCAGGTGATCATAATGCACACATGCTTTCCATTCAGTGAGGTAAGGAAAAAAAAACTGCTGTGTAACTTCAACAAAAGCTGTGACGAGTGTACAAAATGGGCTGGTGACTGTTTCAGTTTACTGGGGCTGCTGAAGCCTGATATTAGCTTTAGACTAACTTTAAAGATTGTGTGTCTACAAATTTAGGAGTGCAGATTTAAGCCCCGAGAATTTCATTGAAAGTACTTTAAGAAGGGATGTCTTTGTGGCCAGTATGGACAGGAAAAGGAAATACAGGAACTCTTTAATGTACACATGTGAGTATTGGATTAAGCTTGACTGACCTAAAAAAATACCTTTTGCTGAAATAAAGATCTTTAAAACACTTGACCTTAATATGGCCTACACAAATAAGTGCTGTACCCAAAAGTATGTTAAATACAAGCAAATAAACAATATGTGTACACAATTTACCCTTAATGGAAGTCTGGACTGGTGTCATGTGAAAACAAATCACTGACGTATACTCTTGCCTCCATAATCCTTCACTAGCATTAATTAAACCCTCAACTTCTGTCATATTTTGCCTTGATTGTCATGTTTGAGGCCATTTTGACTTGTTGCCAAAGCTTTTAAACGTCATAGTTAAGTGTGTCATGACAATTCAATGTAAAGTGCAAAGTGACCCCCAAATTTGAATCACGTTGGACTATGACTCATAAAAAACATCACGATCGTTCAGCAATGAGAACAACAGGGCTTGTTGAGTATTAACCTTGTGTAAATACTTGTATAATGACTACTGAGTGCTACAGAGATCCCATCAAAGAGCGGTCAGAAGGTGAAGTTCAACTCTTCAAAAAGAAGGTTATTTTTATGGTCCAGGTGCTCTACAGAGAGAGGTTACATAATCTTGTGTTTATATTCCTGAGAGTAAACACACATCGTGTCAAATATACAAATATTTCTTATAGTTTCCATATAAAACATCGAGCATAAGCACAGCAGCATCACTGGAGGTGTATCTGTATCTGTATCTGGCCATCTGAAGAATTTTAAGAGCAGTGAGACTTAATCACATAATCTACACGCACAAGATGAAAGCTATTCTTTCATATTAAGCTCATTTCTTCACATCTTAATAAAATAAAATGTTAATGTCACACTAATTCTTCATTATGAACTAAACGGCTAGATTAATGTAAAATCAGTGACGACCTCTAGATTAATCTCTCCTGTTTTTGTCACCGTGTAATGATCCATGACGCACTTAATATAAGAATCCTGCCTTTTCCATTTCTGACTTTAAAAAAAACACACACACATAAAGAACAAGATCACAGCAGAGGTTAGTTTCTTTTACGATTTCCTTTGTCAGAGTAAAAACAAATTAAGGGGTGCAGCCACTTGTCTTCCTAATTGTACATAATTACAGTGTGTGTGTGACATCAGGAGGTGTGTGTGTGGTCACTGTCAAGGAGCTGCAGGTTTTCTGTTCAGAGATACTGTACAAAAAAAAAACACTGCTTCAACAGTCACAGCTTCAGGACTGCTGAAAGACAACAAAAAACAACAAAAAGCTTTTTTTCCATTCGGAAATGGTGAATTAATAATAATAAGTCATTGGTTCAGAATCTTTTATGGCTTGAGGATCTTTAATTAAAATCATTTTCACTATTTGCTTCTTCTCCTTTTTTTGAATTTACACAATATTTGACACATTTTTCTTCCTGAATCCTTTGGGTTGTGAGTTAGGGGTGTCTTTGCTGTGTTGAATTTGTGTGTGTTAATCTTTTTCACGGGTTATATTCATGCATGCCATTACCTTTTTGCTCAGGGGCCTTCGCACTTGAAGTGGCGTGGTATCGTCGAACCACAGATGACAACAAAATGGTCACACTGAGCTGAAATGAAACAAGGGCACATAAATTTGATAAATAACATGAAATCAGAATCTAAATCTGAGTCAGCTTTAGTGGCTTAGTATGTGTATATACAAGGAATTTAATTGGTTTGTAATTGTCTTTGTCAGTGTACATATACAGGACAACAACCTCAATAAAAAATAAACAGCACTATATTTATGTATATTATAAGTATCGACATGCATATGAAAGATGTGTTAGTTGCTGTGCATGAGAACTTTGTGAGTAAAAACGCCTTTTAGGTTTTGCTCATTATAATCAATACTGGTCAGTTAAAAAACACTGATGAAGTTTTACACCGTGTATTGTGCAGTCTGTAAGTCCATAACTACTTAATCTGCACACTTTCTAAGACTGTACACTGTAAATACTTATACTAAATACCAGTCATTTAAGATTTTGATGCCAATTGAGGTTGGGTTCCACGACTTCAAACACAGGATGCTGCTCCAATTTTACTGAAATGAAGGAAAACATGTTTTTACTGTGGAGCTCAACATACTTTGCCCGAGGTTTTCCTTTAAATCTGAGGGAGGCCAGACTTCCTTTAAGCGTTACTGGTATAGTCGGTTCTCTGCATTAAAGGTATGAGGAAACTCATTCTTTCAAACTCAATCTGTCAAATATAAGCTTCCAGCCTGTCACTCCTGAGAGAGATAATACCTGTCAGTCACTCACCAATAAGAGTTTTAATGAAGGAAACATGAGAAGGAATCAGTATAATTAGTTTTACACCAACTTAACTTCTCAGTCCTGAGTTCAGGCCATATACAGGTTTCTTACTGTGACCTGCAGAAAGGATCAACTCCGGCTTATTTATAGTGTTTGCTTTACCAAACACCTTTCTACTCACTATGTTTGAATGGTCTTTGTTCACTGAGTAAATAGAGGTGTGCTCTTCAAAACACACTTCGGGAAATGTCTTGATTCGTCTCAATCTACCCATTTAATTCAAAGGATACAACTTTCTATTCTTTTTTTGTTCATTTGAATTACCTTTATTTAATTTGCCTCATTATTTCAGTGCAAATAATAATATAAAACATGGTGATCCTCGTGGATGGAAGAAAAAAGAGCATCAGTTTATTTTATTTGTCATTTGTTGTTCCACTTATCATCTTTTTGTACATTTAGGTGGTTTCTTTGCTTTTAGAAATGTTAAAAATGCTTTTTCAGTCTTTATCTCATTGCTTAACCAGTTTTTAGTCCCGTCAGATGTAAAGTTCATTAAGTCCTATTCTGACTTCTTGTGGGGTCAAAGAAACAATAGGATTAACTAAATGCTCCTATCCTTTAACCCTGTAATGCCAAACGTATCATATTTGATACATGATTTATTTTCAGCCCTCCACATGAGTAGTGTGATATTTTTTTTCCTGAAAGACCTGATGCATACAATCAAAAATGCTGGAAAATACAAAATAACAACAAAAAAAAAAGAAAATGCGGAATGTATCAGAAATGATACAACTTAAAAATCATATATGCTAAAATGATTTTGTGCATGTGTGTGTGTGTGTCAGAAGGTTCAATAAACAATCCACTTTAAACATTTTCATTTTCTGGCAATTATTTCGTGATTCGGGCTTTACAGGGTTAAATGCCTGGCTTGGCTAAAATGCCAGAAGATTTTTCTTTCTTTTAGAGATCTTAAGAAAAAATGTCGAAAATAGCTTGATGAATGGACTTTAACGTAAACAACCATATTTTAACATGCAACTGCATCTTTTTTCAGAATTTTATTCTCTTTGCAGGTTAAACCATCGTCTTAAACATCGTCTCTTGGCCTTGACGAAGCGGATGTGGTGAAATCATTTATTTACTCTTCTCATGAGTCAACAAGTGTAGTGTGACATTGCCTTTAAATACACGTTCTTTCCATATGTATTACCTGTCAGCATGTGCACACATATGCAAATTAATGGAAGCGTAATCTTTTTCTGCAGGGTAGAGCTCATGTTTAACACTACACTACCTTTTTTTGTGCGAACTGTGTGTATGAATTTTCCTCAAGCATGTCTGGTTTCAGGGTCACCAGTTTACCTGTCAGGATTAATATGCGCAGACAGGTGCTTCATCATAAGTCGAAGACAGAAAGATAAGAGAGGGAGAGAAACATCAGTTTGCTTTCTGCCATTTATTGTAAAGAAGAAACTCCACAATGTGGAAGTGATGCAGACAAACAAGCAGAGCTGGATTTTTGTGGCTTCATTATTGTTGGAGCCAGCCTAAGACAAACAAGGTCTGACCTCTCACATTTCAGTCTGGTTAGGATGTGTCCTGTTAAAAAGGACGTTGCATGTTAGGGATCTCAAATACTTAGCTAAGTATTAACCCAGCTGCACACGGCGGCTGGAGAAGAACAAATCCAAGAGGCCTTGAGTACGCGCAGGGTCGGCAAATAAGAACGAAAAGTTTAAGGTGGTCTGAGTCATCATCTCTGATGTTTTCACCCCAGTTTAAACAAAATTCCTCAGCTATTTTTACCACGCAGGTCAGGGAAGCTTTCATTTACTATTCTCTGGCACAGAGCAGAAAAAACTTTCAACAATAGAAAATCCAAAGAAAAGGATTTTAAATTACTGGCCAAACTTTCGATTGACTGCAACCATAGTCAGGACTATCAGTGGAAACATTATATATTTTCTAAAATGGAAAATAAAACACATTCTTTTGCCTCCGAATCAAAATAATATTAAATTACTTAGTTTGTATTTTTAATTTACAGCTAAATAGAAAGTTGTTTTTCAGCTAAATCCAATTTCTAGAGTTACTTATCACTTTGAAAACAGATTTCAAATTTCACAATACTGCACTGATAAGTAATCTACCACATATATATCTTTTACTGAAGTTTGGAGCCATTGGACTTTACACAAACAAGTGCAGGTATCTTGACTGTAGCCAGGAGGTTTCACATCAGTAAACGCAGCAGACTGTCAGCAGGGTTTTGTGTTACAAGGTCATTCTCCAGACCACAACGTACACTCATTACATAAAGGAGACGCAGCGTTGTAGGCTGTGTCTATTAAGTCATGTGTGAAATGTCTGGAGGGCATGAGGGTATGAAAAATACATCAATACCGCCCATGACAAGAAAGAATGCAAGAATCAAAGCTTGAGAGCAAAGAAAAGAATCAGTCAAACATTTCTCTACATAAACTTGGCAGCACATGCATCGGTTAAGCCTTTTCTAATACGTCATGCCCAACCCTGGTATGGTATGGCTATGATGCGAATGGCAAGAATGAAATTAGGAGGCTATCGGGTGAGAAAACACTCACCAGTGTTACCCTGATGAACAGATTTGGGGAATATGACCACAACCTAAATTGAACCCTTACACTAAATATCTTCTCACACCACAGGGATTTCATTTATTTTCTTATTTTCCATCTGAGCTTTATAAAAGTTCAATCAGACACTGTCAAAGCTGTAACTGACATGAAGGCTTAGCTGTAGCCACCTGATAGTTCTATAAATTGAAGATGAAAGTATTTTGATTGACATTTTCAACAAAAACTCTTGACATGCATGCACACGCCCACACGTTAATGGCAGGTGACATTGTTTAAAATGGGGAAGGTCCGTTGTAAAAATTCAATTGAGGCAAGTGGAAAAGTAAAAGTGACACTGACTGTTAAGTTCTCCTTTACGCCCTCTCAAAACTTCTCATTGTGTTTTCCTGAGGGGACAAAAGAAGGTTAGTGGGCTGCGCTTGAATAAATAATAATAATAATAAAAGTTTGATTTACTTCTCCTGGCAGTGCAAAAGCGGATGTACGTGAGTGTTTTTCTTTTGAGGGTTTAACATTTGTGCAGTGACATTTTTAACAGCGTAAAGAAAACAGGAGTCCATTTCAACCCATGCAGCACAGAACAAACCAATACATCACTGAAACAAATGGTAAAATTAAAGATCTTTTTTGGCAGTGCTGGGCTAAAAAGTGCACTAAAAATCTTGAGAAAACTTTCTGACGGGCAGATGGATCAACCAATCAGACTTTTTGTTTGACACGCAGGTCCACAATGCACACCACTGAAACTTATACTTACTACATATACACATAATTTTGCAGGTTTGCAAAGATGCATTTTTACTATTCCAGCTTAAGGCAGCAGACCCCCTCAGAGGTAACCTTGAGGGTTGAGCCTAATTCAGTGTTCACATCCGTCATAATGTGGCAGTACTGCTTGGATGTATTTACACAGTGTGAAAAGGGAGGAGGAGGTAAATATTTGGCCTACAGTCTTAACCTGTGAATGTAAATGAGTACAGTGCAAACAGACAGCTATATTCTTACGTTTGTTTGCCAACTTAGTGTGAGGAAAGTGGTCTAATTTGTTGATATCTCTCAAAGGTTTTAAGGAACAAAATGAGTCAATGAAAGGGAAATAAATGCAAAAAAAATATGGATGAGGGATTTTTAATCATACGTTTCGTTGCTGGGGGCAGTTGGAGATTTATTACTGATAGAATAACAAGGCAATAGCAAGAAGGAAATGGGGCAAATATGTAGTCCTGTACGTATAGGGAGGCGTGTTATTTTTAGTGTGACACCTTAAAGGCAGTAAAGTGAAGTCCTGAGGTGGTTTTCCTTCTGGGAAGTTAAATGTAGGTGAAAACCCTGAGACACGTGGAAGATATTTCCGACCTCCTGGCATCCTGTTATGAGGCGCACGTTTGGGAACAGATTCAACACTGAGATAAACGCCCATTGCTGACTAATGCCAGCAGCCAATTTAATGAGCTTTTAGTTTCATCCATAAAGGCAACACAGATGATTGACCCTCCCTGATACTAATTCACTTTACTGAACAGGTGGCACATCTATAGATCTTAACTACTAGTACTATGTAAATGCTTGAAAATAAAACCGAAAGCTTCAAACGGCGAACACACACACCTCCATTGTTGTTTGAAATAACAAAACGTGAACTTTCAGGTGTGTTGTGTTTAAGCTAATCTTCGAATCTGGGTTTTGTGTGTTTAAAACTAACATTAACAAAACCATAACCGTATAGATGATCAGCTAGAAAACGCCTCGATCATTCATTTATTAACTAAGATGGACAAATGACTGCTAAATATTTTTACCTAAAATCACTTAAAACGAAACACATCACAGTCTCCATGCATCAATATCTAACTTAGTTATAACGCCACTTTGGGGACAATCTGCATGTCAAAAGCTTGTTGTATTTGTGGTGCAACATCACATTGTTTTATGTGTAAACGAACTTGTTTCTGAGTCATCACATGTCTGAGCGCTTGCACAGATCAACGTGAACAGTTTCGCTGAAAATCCATGTCAAACCGGTTTGACATGGATTCAAACGACGCCATTGGTTTTTCCCCTTGTATTGTTCATCTGTATCCGTCCTTCCGTCCAACCAAACACTTACGACATATTCATGCCCAATAGGCAGTGTCATTTGTTTGAGGTCACTGTTTATGTAAGTCTATTTTACAATATTCATTTTATCACGTTGGGTGTTGGGCTCTGGAATCTGCTGAATCAGCTGGAAAACAAATTAGTTCCTCCCATGACGTAAAAAAAAATCCACAATCTGATGTATCATGTTACAAGTATTTTCTATTTTTGTATATCTTGTTGCCTATTACTGAGGCATGCCATACAGGAAAAAACAATACATTAATATGATCTGTGAAACTTAGGAGCACTTCAGATGGTTATGGATTCTGTTTCAAGAAACAGAAAACCAAAAAAACTAAGTAGTTTAAAACAAAGTGTGTAACTATATGGCTGTTTAACTTGTAAACAGGTGTAAGAAATGAGAGCTGCTTCCGAATTGTCAAATGCGTTGGACTTGTACGCTTCCGAATTTATAAATTCCTTTTACTGATGGCACTATCAACTGCGCATTACAAAACAATTACATTAAAATGATGCATCTAGACTGCTGGAAGAAAGTGTCCAAAGCTTGGCTTCATTTAAAGAACAGTGAGAGTTGTACTGTTTACAAAATGATCATTTCAAGTCAGGGGGGTGTTTTAGTTGGGAGAGGTGTGTCGCCTCCAGGGCTGAAGTTGATAATATTATTCACTTGGGACCCTTTAGTCCACCCGTTGGTTTAGAAAAGATGAAATGGGAAACTTCCAATGGTCTTGTAAAGCTGCAGCACTGTACCTTCACTAAATCCTGATAACTTCAGAGTCAAACTTCCCTCTCCAGCACTCATCCACTCACTCACTGGACACCAACGATTCCCCAAGTACACTTTTACAACCATTTCTTACTTTGATAAAGAAAATGTCACTGAAAATGAATTCTGTACAAACAGTGTGTTCTGATAAAAAAGATTAAACCCATGCCAGCCTCCTTTTTCCTACATGAATCATCAATAAGAATCTATGAGGAAACCTATGACAAATCGGGTCGATAAGCAGAAACAATATAGGTGTTGGTATCAGTAAAATCTTATCACTTCCCATCCTTGCTTGAGTGTCATTCATCATCCACTGGCATTATTTTCAACTTGACAAGGGCTTTTTTTCACCTTTGCATTTATTTTTCTTCCCATTATACTGTAGAAGATACAGTGCATACGTTTATTTTGAATATCAAGAAGTTATCTCACCTTTTCAACTTTAAAAAGTCAAGTCATTAATTAATTTAATTAATGAGTTTGTGACACTAGAAGATCTACTTCTCAACATTTCTAGATTGTATTAGATGTTTTTTCCTGGTTTTAACATACCCTATTTCTTTGACTACCCTTATAATGCATAATCAGATTAATCTGGGCGTATGGCAGATAATTTCCTAATAATTCACATTTACAGTAATCCTATCATGTCCATTGAATGGGAGTTAAACAAAAACAATACAGGCACATTTCTTCAATAGTTCTTGTTAAAATATCATATTTCTTCCCATGACAGTCATTTGTACAATAATCATCACTGTCCATAATTATAGGCTACCAGTGTCAGAGTTGCCTGGACTTGCCTGCTTGGTAATTCAGGAAGGAGAAGAAACCGCAACAGAACACAATGGTGATATTAAAGCCAACAGGAGACCTCAACGGGCTACTGACAAACCAAACCAGTTTTTGGCACTGTGTCACTCACTGGTCCGTCTGGCTGGTTTCATATACCAACCCGTGCCATTTCAAACAAGCACAAACTCGCACACAATCTCACGTCGTCTGCGCTTTACATGTTAATTCTTAGACATTTACTCTGGTGGAGGTTTGTGTGGAAAGAGGTCACTGAAGGGGTCGTTAAAAGAAGGAATGTAAACGCAAAGTCGCAAGCACAAAGGCAGGTGAAATCTCTAAAAATGACCCTCTTAAACAGGGGAGGGGCCTCCTGGGGCATTTGAGGGACACTTTTCACCTACAAGTGGACCATGTTGAAATTCCTCAAATAAGTAGAGAGCACTGAGAAGATTGAGTTAATCCTACTCTTTCTGAGCATTCAAAGATTTCATTTCAATCATTTTTATTTTAAATGATACAGGCCCTAGAATTGGCCCAGAAAGAGGTTTTAGACTTTAAACTGAAGTTGAAAATCACTGTCTAATGACAAGATTCACACATTCAAATTTCTGGACATTCATTAAGTTTGTTAAGAGCTTACAACCACTTCGTATCACGTATCGTATTGTTTATTATAAACGGCAGCGTCACATTTTACACGATAAGATAAAAGAACCATCCAGGAAGACACCACACAGTAAAAAGTGCTCATGTTAATCCTCTCAGGTTACGAGAAACTGTGAGCCCTCAAGGAAGTGAAGCATTCACAGAGTGAACTCAAGCACACACAAAGAGGGTTAAATGCTCAGTGACATGGCAAAATTCATCTTTGGTTTCCATCACACCCGCCCTTAAGCTCTGAATCCCGACCCCACCCACTAGAAACATGGTCCATGATGTCAGAGTAAGTAAGGCGTTTTTTTTTTTTTTTTGGCTCTGCTACCTTGGCTCTTGCCTCACCCACCTGCTGGTTTAAATAGTGACAGAGAGCAGGACAGGTGTCACATCTTTACCTGGGATCGGAGGTAGCAGCAACCCACCAGCAAGCCACACCTGAGGACGAGAACGCTACACAGGATCTTCATTTTAAGGAACTGCACATCTTTTTGCTCCGCAGCCTAATTTCTTTCTTCATTTGAGTAAAAAACAAGAAGATATAAGGTAGGAAAACATTACATGTACATGAGATATGAATATTTATTAAAAAAATACTTCAGAAGGAATACTATATAGTCTCTATGGGAAATGTTCTCTCTAAAAATCTGTTTGGGTTTATCACGGTTTTGTAAATATTCGTTCATCATTTCCTCAGTTTTAGTGGTCTGAATTATCAAGAGCGATAAATAATTATGAATTAATTAAGATTTACTGAAGTAATTGAGAAGTGTGAGAATTTCAGTGATATTTGTTTAAGACAAATATACTGAAGTCAAATATATTAAGAAATATATCCTAAATTCTAGGGTTTTTTTTTAATACAGAAAACACATTAAGCTAAATTACATGTTTGATATATTCATTCCTATACTTTACATACTTTACATTCTACTTTACATATTCACACTTTTATAACTATAAATCTATAAAATCTATAAATCACCTTGGTTAACAATTGTGTAATTCTTTTTAGGTTATATCTAAACAATAATTTAATCAAAATGTGGCATCAAGTAACTCCCCAAAGAGAGGGATTCAGACTGCGTCTTGGATATTATGACTTGTAAAATATTTGAGCTTTAAATACTTCTTCTGGGCTAATGTGATATAATTTTCACCCAACTAACTGTAGATGACACATCCTGTAATACTATTTAACAGACTAATTTTACTCTTAACTCTAGGTATGGACAACAGACTGGTCCTCGCCGTCCTTTTTGTGACATTGTCCTGGATGTCTATGGGCATCAATGCCCAAACAAACATGACAACCGCATCTCCTAGCAACATGACTAGCGGACCAAACATGACAACGCCAATGGGACACAATGCCACAGGTTCCCCAAATGCAACAATGGGACCACATATGACAACAGTAATGGGAAACAACGCAACAATGGCAGGAAACATGACAACAGCAATGGGAAACAACGCAACGATGGCAGCAAACATGACAACAGCAATGGGAAACAACGCAACGATGGCAGCAAACATGACAACAGCAATGGTACCGAACACCACGGGCACGACAACAGCTGCCCCGCTGGTGGCCAACACCACAGTGGAGGCTCTTACGGTGAGTAATCCTAAAAGACAAAAGCATTACAGAGGAGTACAACAGAACAAAACACGATAAAATAAAGTCACTTTTACTGAAGGTGTTCAATTTCTCTTCTCCCATACAGACAGAAATTTCCAACACACAATGTGGGACTGAGCAGCTCTGTGCGGCCGAGCCCGCCGAGTGCAACCCCAGCAGCGGATCATGTTTCTTTCTTGCCGCCAAGCAGCTGAGTGGTCAAAACTTCGAGTTCGGGCTCGCGGGAGAGTCAGAGGGCTACATCGCTGCCTCCCTGTCAACTGACAGCACAGTGGTATGTCAGATTTTGTCACTTACTCACTGATGAGAGAGCCAATCATTCTGTTTGTTTAATGCCATCTAAATAAACTGGATCTTTTTAACAATTCTGGTTTTTCCATCACAGGGAGGGAATGACACAACCTACATCTGCGCAAACAACAACGGCAGTGTTAAATTCTTTGGCGCCCTCCTTGACAATGGCAAGCTGACTGTGACAGAGGTAAGTTCGGGAGCTGGGTGAGCAGAACAGAGACTTAATGCAATCAAAATCAATCATCATTTATGCATGGTGTATTATTTATGCATTGTCTTATTTGTCTCTCTAGCTGAATGTGAACTCCGTGAAGGGCAAAGTCAATGGGACCAGAATCCAGTGCACGTTTGCTGCCACTGTACCAAGCCCATCTACCCGAACATCAACCTTTTCACTCTCAATCTCCACTGGACCATTCAACAGCAGTAAGAAAACAGCTTGGATTCACACATTCACACTCACTTGTCATGGTCACTTTTGACAAAGGTCAACAAGACCTGTACAGATTATATATTAACATTTTCCTGTGTGTCTTTTGCTTACTCTATCAGCCACTAATGATCTGGGAGCACCCACCACCCAACTAAAGACCGCTCCTGTAAACCTGGCAAACCCCAACACCACCGTCACCAATGAGCTTTCTGCAAACACCACCGCCGCCCCCACTACCACGACCACCAGCCACGCCATTACATTCAAGCAGTCACTGACTCCTGGTAAGAATGACAGATTATTATGGCTGTTTTCATTAAAAGCACAAAGTTACATTAGAAAATATATGCGTTTGCACAATGCTAATTCATGTTTTTTTGTGTTCTCTCATATAGCTCTGCTGATCGTTGCCGCTGTGTTGGGCCTGGCCATGCTATGAGGAGACTTAAACCCCCGCTTAATCCAAGACAAGAAAAAACCCTAATTTCTCTACACATATACATATGTTACTGAATATGAACTGTTGCACATTCAATCTTTACACAGTGCAACTCACAATTTTAAGTCATTTTGTACCAATTCACTGGAGGTGAAAGGAGGTGTTGTGGAGGGTGGAGACTCTTCTGCAGCCCTCTGCAGACTGCTCATCTGTTACAGGCTCTGAAACAAACTATTCAATTCATTTAGAAGCTGTTTTAATTTAATATCATGTACAATTTATTTATGTAACCATAGGACTGCTGGATGTTTGTCCTAGACGTTGCTTAATTGCAGGGAAGTACATCAACTCCCGGCCCCAGGTGTAAAACATATTCTGACTGTCTGGAACAGTGTAAAAATGGGAAACACTATTACAGCTACAACCATTGGAAAGCTTTCACCAGTAGATGTCATTGTTTGCACAGATTTGGGGTTAGGAACAAAAACCCATCAAAAGAAAATATCTATTATAAGAAATCCACAAAAAAAACTGAGGTTAGACTTTATATCATAATTTCCCTTTGTTTACCCTCTGAATATGCAGAGCCCTGATGAAGGACTATAAATATTTTGCTTTGTGTGCGTCACTATACATTTACATTCACGTGCTGCGTTTCTTGCAGCACAGAATCAACATTGTTCTCTTCCCCTGTCACTCAGAATGATGCTAGTCAATGGCTGACATGTGTTACAGACGTGTTCTTTCAATGTTGTTACTATTGTTGATTTTGTTATTTTGTTGTCCTCTGAAGTGTGAGCCTACTGTTGGATGACTCAAAGAAACTTTTTCAATGATGCCTTCACTGGCTGATATTTTCATGCTGCGTGGACGTGGAAGTATGCATACTAATGAGCAGCTGCTCATAGAGATTGCTAAGAGTATATATATGACACCAAATATTGGTGAAACTGATTTTGCACATTGCATTATGTAACAATTGTGTTTTTACTAGATATTTTTGAAATAAATGTTCAACAGAAACTGATTCTCGTCATGTCATCAATAAATTGGGATACACTATCAAATGCAACAGCGCTCCAAGGCTGTACTACTGTTTAATGGATGGTCGACACCAAAATATTACCAGGTACAGTGTGTAGACTCCAACAATGCTTTACTATAAAGTGGACAGTCAAATAATACTTTGAATTTAAGGGTAACGCAAGAGTAATGTTGGACTAAATTGCCACACACAAAGGTAAGAGGCAGTAACATTTCCAATTAGACTCCCCAAAAAGTTATATGTTAGGTCGATTGTTAATTACTACATTATGTCTATTTGAGCTTGCATAGTCTCAAAATTTAGCACGCTAAAGCTAATGGTAGCCATTAAACAGTCATGTCAACACTGACTGCAGCTAACAAATAACAAACTTACCTAAACAGCTGACAGGTGAGCTAGGATAAAAAGCTTAAATTGCCCCTGGAGTCGAACTGATTCGCTTTTGTTTGAAGAAAGAAAAACCTGTAGCTCCACTGCAGCTAATGCAAGCAAAGTGAGGGCTTTTAAAAGGATCTCATGTGTCACTCTGCTATTTTACAAATGAACAGACACAAAACAAACAAGTTGTCTGACAGCGCTTACCGCTGACTTTGGAAATACCCACTTGAAAAAAAGAGGGAAAAATTGTTTTGCCCTTCCCCTCATGTTCCCTCATCCCCTCATCTTCGGCCCAAACGAAGATGGCCACCGGAAGTGACAATTCATCTTTTATCAGTTTTTATTTATTTATTTTTTCTATTACTATTTTTCTCCCCAGTTTAAAACGTTTAAATGCTGTTCACACCCATACAACTTAGAATTTTAAATGTATAACTTGAAAAACCT